>JAGTTH010005143.1:0-295456 GCA_022606485.1 Agraylea sexmaculata | reverse complement strand
TTAACCTCATATTTCATGTATAATAATATTTTATATACAAAGTCAATTTTAGATACGTTTTTGTGTTAATAACCATTTAATAAAATTTAAAAAACGGGTGCGCCTTAATATAGGCAAACAAGGCTACAATATATCGTCTGATTATGAGTGTGTAACTTGTGGTCCTGAGGGCTTATCATCATCACTATCAGCAACAACAGCTATTTATAAACATATTTAGGTCTTGTATTTTGAAAAATATAATTATTATTCTAAGATTTCCACACACTATAACATTCTTACTTATTAATTTTAATTCTCTCTTTTCTTCACTAATCCTAATACTTATCTATGGAAAAAAACTTGTTTTGTGCAATTTCCTCAATTCTATCAACACTATCAACAATTTACTTATTAACTAAATATAATTTATCAAATTTAAAACATACTTATATCATTATAATAATAAGTCATAATAATACACAAATTAATTTATGATTAATAATTAATGATATTTATTTGTGTATTTCACGGCCCAGACCTTCACGTCTTCTTCTCATCTTCTCAACTGCTGGACTTCATCTTTCTGTGAGTAAAACTTGATTTGATTATATTATTTGTAGATGTAGTAGATGGGCAGTAGGGTGTTTGTTGTTTAATATCATTGAAATACATCAATCAGTCAGATTGCAATACTATTAGGTTGGTTCATAATTTCCTAGCTTCATTTGTATATCCAGTTTCTATTTTATGCACATTACACAGATTAGTCAAAAACCCTGCCCTCTTGTTTACTCATGTATGTACTCGTATTCGTTTACATTTATACTAACGTGATATGTTTGTTATATATATTTCAGACAAACCATGTCATGCCAAGACCTTCACCTCGCCGGCCAAATAGGCCTTTACCTGCTCCGTGTCGTCGAGCAGCTAAAAACACAAAACAACAAATTAGAGGACGAGCTCCGCCACTCCAAGCAGACGGTGGCCCAACTCCAACACGACGTGGCCCGCAAGACGGCCCTCATAGCCTGTCTCATAGACGAGGAGGAGGAGGAGGACATGGCCACCCGCCAACAACAACAAGGATCAGCGTGCGCCTGCCACTGCCGGGCACAAAACCAGGCACTACACCACCAAAAGGAAGAACTAGCGACCCAAGTGCGCACACTATCTGACGAAGTGCACAGACTCCGGGATAAATCCCGTCGAGCAGCACTCTCGGCCGAGAGGGTCCATCGACAACTGGTCCTAGAGCGGGAAAAGGTGCCAGCCTTTGAACGCTCTATGGCATCACTCATCACCGGAAAGGACCTGGAGATCGCGGAGCTCAACGCGGAGTTGCGCGACCTACGGACGGCGCTCTTCCAGACGGCGCACTTGCCACTGGACATCGAGGACATCGAGGACCAGGAGGACCACCCCACACTCGAAGAGGAACTGGAGGCTGCCCGCAGCCACACTTACAGGTTCATGGATGTGGAGGAGGACGACGGATCCCCTCCCCCGCCATGGCCAAAGCCGCCGCCACCGCAGACGGATGGTGTCACTGTTCCCGCCACCGCCACCGCCATCGCCACGCCAGCCTTGTATTGCACCCGCACCAGTATTAATAATATACTGGGTGCGCGTGGAATCCAAGGCTCTACTGCCCCTTGCTCCTGCACATCCCTCTGCGACGGCGCCATCATAGTCATCGACAGGGGACCACTACACTCCCCGCCTTCATTTTAATTTTTATTTATTTTCACTTTCGCGGCTTATAAGTCATATTTTTGTTCTGTGTATATTATAAATGTGTATTATGTCAATTAACCCTTCTTCTTTCAGGTTCTTCTCTCTTTTCTGCTTTAATTGTAATTTTTTTTACTTATAAGTCGTTTTGTGTATTTTAATCTTAAGTCGTCATGCGTTTTAACTATAAGTCGTTATGCGTTTTAAGTATAAGTCGTTTTAATTATAAGTCGTTATGCGTTTTAAGTATAAGTCGTTATGCGTTTTAAGTATAAGTCGTTTTAATTATAAGTCGTTATGCGTTTTAAGTATAAGTCGTGATAGGTTTTTCATTAGTCGACTAGTGATTAGTTTTTAAGATTTGTCATATTTTTGTGTGCTTTGTTAATCCACTATTTTTCTTACAGTTTCACGACCCCCCCCCCCTCAACAATACAACCCCCCCCCCCCCATACTGCGATTTTATTTACTAATCTTGTGTTTTATTACAGCTTTTTTTAAGGAGGTTTTTTAGTGGGTAAAAGTCCCACACACCACCAGGCTCGCGCTGGTGATGGTCTTTTGAAGATTTTTCCTCCTTACGAAAACAAAAAAAAAAAAAAAATGTGTATAGATAGTGTATAGAATCAGAGATAGGTCTAGGAGAAAGTGGCGGTAAACATTAGGTCAGTCCACAAGCTTGCAATTGTCTGCAGTCCGTAGTCCGTAGTCCGTAGTCCGTAGTCCGTAGTCCGTAGTCCGTAGTCCGTAGTCCGTAGTCCGTAGTCCGTAGTCCGTAGAGAGCATGATCACTTCCTGGACAATGCACAATATATTCAATGTATAAAGTGCAAATTGCGATTTGTTCTTGTTTACTCATTTGCCTATATTCAGGCGCATCACGATGTGTTATTAACACAAAAACGTATTAACTGTTTACTCTAACACATTATTAAATTATAAATTATTTTTTTATAATATACTTTGACTTCTACTGATATAAAAATAAACAACTTCAAAGCAATAGTGAAATCAAATCCCAAAATAGAACCATCCTATTAAAAAGCCAAAGAGAACATAAAAAACATTTACAAATTGAAAAGATAAATTAAAATTAGCCTAGTTATTTATATTTGTTAAGTGGATCGTTTATTTTTCAATTATTGTGTAGTAATTAATTGTGTTAATGGAGTATGAATCTTTTTTCAGAATGTGGATCCTAAAAACAACAGTGCTCCTTTATTATATTTGGAATGAATTGATTGAGATGGAAAGGGAAATGTATTAATGAACAGTGGTTCTCAACCATTTTGAAGTCGAGGAAGAAAGCATACAGATTTAACTAAAATAATAAACAAATAATATTTATATATTTTTCAGGGTTTTCAGATCAATATAATAACTCAACCAACAAATATTGAAGACCTAAATATGTTTATAAATAGCTGTTGTTGCTGATAGTGATGATGATAAGCCCTCAGGACCACAAGTTACACACTCATAATCAGACGATATATTGTAGCCTTGTTTGCCTATATTAAGGCGCACCCGTTTTTTAAATTTTATTAAATGGTTATTAACACAAAAACATATCTAAAATTGACTTTTTATATAAAATATTATTATACATGAAATATGAGGTTAACACACAGGTTTTGGCATTCACTATTGTACGCATTCATTATTAATGTGCCATATGAGCTTTTATTATATTAAGACTATGACATTATTGTAAGTTTTCACATATGTCGTATCTTTGTAAATAAGATTCTGATATAGACTCAACTTGGATTACAATTAGTTTACATCATCAACGAATAAATTGTAGATTATTTTTTATGTTAGTATCCCATACAATATCACCATACAATAACTCACTTTTAATTATTATTAAATTAATTTCAAAATCTAATCCCAATTTAACTACAGCGGGTCTTGATTATGATTTCAGGGAAAGGGGATTAATGAACTCTAACAGTGATAGTGATCTCTATAGTGATGATGACAAGCCTTCAATCTTTAAAATACATATATTGTTTTTATATATTTTTCAGAAGTGATGATATATGAAGCTATTTATATTTTCATTTAGGAGTTTCCACGTTTTAATGAAACCATAGACACATTTTCAAAACATCAATTGACTAAGATATGTATGGTGTTCTTTAGTAAGAGTCAGTGTGAAAAATAAAATATTATTCTATAATTAAAATGGCAAGTAGTTTATGGGGAATTCTCAATTATATTGAAAATTATCCGAGATTTTCCCCAGCTTTTCCGACTTTTAATTTTTCAGTGATACAACTAGTAAATATGACATTATTGTAAATATGGTTTGAATGAAAATTCACAATTAAATAAATTATGAAGGTAATTGCAATCAAATAAATGAATATATTTTATGAAGGATTCATCGTTGTGTGGTGGCCTGGGAAACATACATATACATTACGTATGTGTTACCAAAATATCCAAATCAATGTTAGTTTCATTATAAGAAAACTATTGGAAACAATAGCAAAGAACAGGTTAGTTAAGTTAAAAATATATTGTTCAAATTATTCTAAATCCTTTTAATCTTATTGACAAATTACAACTCCTTTGTCTCTCTTAAAAATAATTAGGATTGACTGAAATTTAAACTAGTTTTTCTTTATCAAAATTACTTTACAGAAGATTAAAAAAAACTATTCTCGTTCATCTGATTTTTTATTAATACATAATTAATAATATTTGCAGACCTCATTATAAAAATCTCTAAATTTTTTGTCTGTGTTTAATGAATTAAAATATCATAAGAATGTCAAAAAATATTGCATTCCTTCATCATGGGAAAATTTTTGTTAAAATATTCTGTATCTATAAAATCAAGTTATGATTATTCTAATAAATTAATTATTACATTTCAGCAATATTCTTTAGACATAATACAGTATTTTTTACACATAAAAACATATTTATAATCAATCACCTTTTAAAAAAAAATGATAAGCGTTTACTAGAAATGGCATATTTTTCAATTATAATTAGAGTATTAATTGATCAAAATAAAAGATTTTCTTGCAATACATAAATATTAAAAGTGCTTCATATTGCAATACATAATTGTCAACTGTGATTGGTTCACGTGGCGTCACCTGTCAGACTGCACTTGTTCTCTCTCTGAGGTAACACTTGATATTCTTATATTATATTACCTGTAATCACTGGCGGTGGTCACACAGGGCTGGTTACCTGCTTACTTAACTAGCTTGTACCTCCACGAGTAGTTACTTCAAACTTCTTTGCTTTCACTTGCCCATAACTAGCCATGTTTAACCAGCCCTGTTTAACCAGCCCCGTTTAACCAGCCCTATTTAACCAGCCTTCATCCATCATTCAGTCAGTAATTATTGCATTGGTTTCATCTGTCACATAATAATTATTAGTAAAGAAGGGACATCTCAAAGATAAGTGTCAGTCAGTATTAATACTCCCATCTATAAATCTGTCCCATGATGTCTCACCTTTGCTGAGTCAATTAAATCGGGTGTTTAGTATTCAATCTTGGATAACAAGTCAAAGGCCCTTTTGTCACACTGACAAGCTACTTTGATGAACTCTTCTTATATTTATAAGGAATACAAACCTTATTTCACATAAAGTATTGTAATTTTCAAATAACGAATTAGAAATGATTGTCAAAAATCATTTCTAATTCGTTATTTACCTGAAGTTAAAAGGACAAATTGAATGAATTTTGAATTTGTGTAAATAACGATTTAAATTCAATTTAATACAACATTTCACATTGAATCTTTTACATTTAAATTATACTTCATTTTGTATACAAAATGAAGGAACTATTTCCCCAGTAACACTTATGGATTAATTAATTTTTTCTGCCAGGTCTTGCTTTTTGAAAAATGTAATTATTATTGAAAAATATAATTAAGATTTCTACATAATATAACACTCTCAATTATTAAAATTATTTTATTGTGTTTTCTTTTCGCTTTCAATAGTGGCTAATTTTAAAAATATATGGACACAATATATTTGTCCATTGACACTTAATATAAAATTATAAATTTTGGAAAACTGTGGAATCTTTAGAATATGATGATACTTCTAATTAAACAAATTGCAGGAAAACAACACATATCCAAATTTTTTTAAATAATCTCAATTTTAATATTTTTATGAACACATAATATTAATAATATTATTTATTTATATTTCAGTACATTTGGCAGCACCTTCTCATAGCCTTCAATAGCCACTTGTTTTTCTGTGAGTAAATGTTTACATTATTATAATTATGTAGTTGATAGTGTTGAGTTCTTGGTGGAATTCTATAATTTAAAGAAATATGTTATTTGTAATTGCCACAGTAATTTTATTACAGAATGTCGGTACTTTCGACTACTAACTTGACTACAATATAACTTCAAGTTATCTTATTATGTAGTATATTACACATAATATTTACCCTCTTGTCTCTTAAAGTAAGGGCAAGTGTTCAAATTCTGTACTATCTCAACTGTTATACTTTTCAACTTTTTTTTCTCAAAGATCAGTTAAGATAAAAACTTGGTTCTTTTAATTTTTTATCAGAAATTATTTAAATTACGTGTTTTATATTTTTAGTTTTGATAAATCATTCTATTTTATATGAAGGAACAAATCTGTGTAACGTTTTGGCCTGTGTATACTCGAGATGGTGCTGGATAACCTATTCTAAAACTACAATAGTAACTTAAATTCAAAATATTTTTATATTCCCCACAAATTTTTTCACGGTGTTGTCCAGAGGTAGGACATCCTGTTTTTTTTATTTTGCCTGGGGTTTGAATTTGGGGTTATGATTAATTGAAAAGATCAAAAACTATGCTAACAAACTATTTCACTATACATTTGTGTATTTATATTTATTGAAAATGATTTCATTTGACCAGAAAAAAATGTCTAAAAAAACACACTTTTTGAACGAAAACGCTTTTATCGACAATATCATGAGTATCCTTAATACAGTGATGAGTTACTCAATACAATAAGTGTTAACAGGCTTAAAACGGCTCTATCACGGGTATTTATTTTTATGTTCTGTAATTCAGGAGATCTGATCACTTGCCACTACTAAGTATAATAATAACAATAAAATAAAGGGTTACTGACACAAATGTATCTGAAATCGACACATACTTTTTCACTTTTTTTAAATTGATCTTTATTATAATTATTTTGGATTTCATTTAATGTTCACTTAAATTTTTAATATTCGATAGTGATGATGATAAAAAATATTTTTGAATTGTTATTGTTATTATGCACAATAAACTGATATCATTGTATTGTTATTTTTCAGACTAATCCTAAAAATTGAAGAAGACATATCAAGGCTCGAGAATGGAGATTGACCTTGCAGGGCTCAAAAATCACGTCGATATATGTCGATAAAAGTATCGTTGTCGGACGGATCCCGCGAGATTCTAAGGCCGTCGCGAGCTTTGTTTGAACGTGTTATGTTAATTACGGATTATTCTTGAAGCTGGCCAATTGCGTGATAGCGTGCTACACCTATGCCAACGCGCATATTCTGATATGCTTATTTTGTGTTTTTTTATTGTATAGAGTCAATTTTGATTGTATATAGCCAATTTTGTTTGTATGGAGTCAATTTATTATTTTTTCGCCGTAATATTTAACGAATTACGTTGGGCAGATAGCACCAACCAGTATTGCACTGCTGGTTCTGAATTCTGTGTCGTGAAGTTGCGTCAGACGCCGCCTCTAAGGCCATAGTCACACCATGCACCAGTAATCTCGACAGTCATTTGGAAACCGTTGTAGGCCGGGCCCGAGGCAACGTCTGCTTCGGCGGAAGAATGACTTGAGAGCTTATAGATCTTGGGTTAGACATAATGTGTCAAGAAGGGGATTGGATATGTCCGATGACACGGCATGGTTTTCATTTCCAGCGGCCAATGCAACGGAGGTGTGTTTGTTCATCTGCAGTCGTTGTTGTTACGGTTTTACCAATTTATAAGTCTTTATTTTAATTATACAAGTCTTTTGTATTTTGTATTATATAGAGTCATTTTTACTGTGCCATAATATTTAACGAACCACTTTGAGCAGATAACATCAACCAGTATTGCACTGCTGGCTCTGAATTCTGTGTCGCGAAGTTGCGTCAGATACCGCCTCTAAGGCCATAGTCACACCAAGCACCAGTAATCTCGACAGTTATTTGGAAACCGTTGTAGGCCGGGCCCGAGGCAACGTCTACTCGGCGGAAGAATGACTTGAGAGCTTACAGATCTTGGGTTAGACATAATGTGTCAAGAAGGGGATTGGATATGTCCGATGACACGGCATGGTTTTCATTCCCAGTGGCCAATGCAACGGGGGTGTGTTTGTTCATCTGTGGTCGTTAATGTTACGGTTACGCATATTTATTATGTAACATTCAAATCTATTATAAGATATTATCATCTTCGAGACTTGCAAGTCATATTTTATATAAGCTATGTTATTATAATTGATTGTTAACATTTTTATGACTTATAAGCCGTATTTTTGTAATTTGTATGTATGTATTTTGACAATTAACTTTTTATTCTTACAGTTTCATCATTAGGAGGGCGAGGGGGGGGTCTTCTGATTTAATATTATTCTATGCATATTTTGTTTTTTTTTGTATAGAGTCAATTATTTTTGTTTTGTTGTTATTTTTATTTTTTGCGTGTTTAATTTTAAGGATATTTTCATTTTTCACTATGTGTGCTTTGTTTAATACGTGTTCTTATTCTTACAGGTTCATCATTTCTGCGATTTTTTACTAATCTTGTGTTTTATTACAGCTTTTTTTAAGGAGGTTTTTTAGTGGGTAAAAGTCCCACACACCACCAGGCTCGCGCTGGTGATGGTCTTTTGAAGATTTTTCCTCCTTACGAAAAAAAAAAAAAAAAAAAATCTGGTGTATTGATTGCTCTTTGATATTTTTACTTCCATATGCTTGTGATTAAATTTAATAGAAAATATTGTGTTTTATTTTAAATATATCTTTACGATTTGGATGCCCCTTTTTTTGTATTAATATAATAAATATCCAGGTGGAATTTGATAAAAACCAGCCTCGATTTTTGGCAGTTATAGAATGACTAAATATTTTCCAATCATAATTCGTAATCGATTTATATTTTTTAAGTCTTTCATAATCAGCTGTGTTATTTAATTAAGGAAAACAATAGACTCCAAAAGGAAATTGAACTTTTAATGTACGGCGTCATAATGACGAGGTTGAGTTGTATAAAAAACAATAGACTCCGTAAAGAAATTGGGTTTTTTACAAAAGTTACGGCCGATTGAATTTTTACATGGGTTAGTTTTCGACTTTGAACAAAAAGTCAAGCAAGCTTGCAATTATACTGAAAACTTGATACGGCGTCGTAATGACGAGGTTGAGTTGTATAAAAAACAATAGACTCCGCAACGAAATTGGGTTTTTTACATAAGTTACGGCCGATTGAATTTTTACATAGGTTAGTTTTCGACTTTGAACAAAAAGTCAAGCAAGCTAGCAATTATACTGAAAACTTGATACGGCGTCGTAATGACGAAGTTGAGTTGTATAAAAAACAATAGACTCCGCAACGAAATTTAGTTTTTTACAAAAGTTACGGCCGATTGAATTTTTACGTGTGTCAGTTTTCGACTTTGAACAAAAAGTCAAGCAAGCTTGCAATTTCAGTGAAAACTTGATACGGCGTCGTAATGACGAGGTCAAGTTGTATAAAAAACAATAGACTCCGCAACGAAATTTAGTTTTTTACGAAAGTTACGGCCGATTGAATTTTTACGTGTGTCAGTTTTCGACTTTGAACAAAAAGTCAAGCAAGCTTGCAATTTCACTGAAAACTTGATACGGCGTCGTAATGACGAAGTTGAGTTGTATAAAAAACAATAGACTCCGCAACGAAATTTGGTTTTTTACAAAAGTTACGGCCGATTGAATTTTTACATGGGTTAGTTTTCGACTTTGAACAAAAAGTCAAGCAAGCTTGCAATTTCACTGAAAACTTGATACGGCGTCGTAATGACGAAGTTGAGTTGTATAAAAAACAATAGACTCCGCAACGAAATTTGGTTTTTTACAAAAGTTACGGCCGATTGAATTTTTACATGGGTTAGTTTTCGACTTTGAACAAAAAGTCAAGCAAGCTAGCAATTATACTGAAAACTTGATACGGCGTCGTAATGACGAGGTCGAGTTGTATAAAAAACAATAGACTCCGCAACGAAATTGGGTTTTTTACATAAGTTACGGCCGATTGAATTTTTACATAGGTTAGTTTTCGACTTTGAACAAAAAGTCAAGCAAGCTAGCAATTATACTGAAAACTTGATACGGCGTCGTAATGACGAAGTTGAGTTGTATAAAAAACAATAGACTCCGCAACGAAATTTGGTTTTTTACAAAAGTTACGGCCGATTGAATTTTTACGGGTGTCAGTTTTCGACTTTGAACAAAAAGTCAAGCAAGCTTGCAATTTCACTGAAAACTTGATACGGCGTCGTAATGACGAGGTCAAGTTGTATAAAAAACAATAGACTCCGCAACGAAATTGGGTTTTTTACAAAAGTAAAATTTGATACAGTAGTAAGTAAAGTAAGTAAAGTTGATACGGCGTCGTAATGACGATGTTGAGTTGTATAAAAAACAATAGACTCCGCAACGAAATTTAGTTTTTTACAAAAGTTACGGCCGATTGAATTTTTACGTGTGTCAGTTTTCGACTTGGAACAAAAAGTCAAGCAAGCTTGCAATTATACTGAAAACTTGATACGGCGTCGTAATGACGAGGTCGAGTTGTATAAAAAACAATAGACTCCGCAACGAAATTGGGTTTTTTACAAAAGTTACGGCCGATTGAATTTTTACATGGGTTAGTTTTCGACTTTGAACAAAAAGTCAAGCAAGCTTGCAATTTCACTGAAAACTTGATACGGCGTCGTAATGACGAAGTTGAGTTGTATAAAAAACAATAGACTCCGCAACGAAATTTGGTTTTTTACAAAAGTTACGGCCGATTGAATTTTTACAGGGGTTAGTTTTCGACTTTGAACAAAAAGTCAAGCAAGCTAGCAATTATACTGAAAACTTGATACGGCGTCGTAATGACGAGGTCGAGTTGTATAAAAAACAATAGACTCCGCAACGAAATTGGGTTTTTTACATAAGTTACGGCCGATTGAATTTTACATAGGTTAGTTTTCGACTTTGAACAAAAAGTCAAGCAAGCTAGCAATTATACTGAAAACTTGATACGGCGTCGTAATGACGAAGTTGAGTTGTATAAAAAACAATAGACTCCGCAACGAAATTTGGTTTTTTACAAAAGTTACGGCCGATTGAATTTTTACGGGTGTCAGTTTTCGACTTTGAACAAAAAGTCAAGCAAGCTTGCAATTTCACTGAAAACTTGATACGGCGTCGTAATGACGAGGTCAAGTTGTATAAAAAACAATAGACTCCGCAACGAAATTGGGTTTTTTACAAAAGTAAAATTTGATACAGTAGTAAGTAAAGTAAGTAAAGTTGATACGGCGTCGTAATGACGATGTTGAGTTGTATAAAAAACAATAGACTCCGCAACGAAATTTAGTTTTTTACGAAAGTTACGGCCGATTGAATTTTTACGTGTGTCAGTTTTCGACTTTGAACAAAAAGTCAAGCAAGCTTGCAATTTCACTGAAAACTTGATACGGCGTCGTAATGACGAAGTTGAGTTGTATAAAAAACAATAGACTCCGCAACGAAATTTAGTTTTTTACAAAAGTTACGGCCGATTGAATTTTTACGTGTGTCAGTTTTCGACTTTGAACAAAAAGTCAAGCAAGCTTGCAATTTCAGTGAAAACTTGATACGGCGTCGTAATGACGAGGTCAAGTTGTATAAAAAACAATAGACTCCGCAACGAAATTGGGTTTTTTACAAAAGTTACGGCCGATTGAATTTTTACATGGGTTAGTTTTCGACTTTGAACAAAAAGTCAAGCAAGCTTGCAATTATACTGAAAACTTGATACGGCGTCGTAATGACGAGGTCGAGTTGTATAAAAAACAATAGACTCCGCAACGAAATTGGGTTTTTTACATAAGTTACCGCCGATTGAATTTTTACATAGGTTAGTTTTCGACTTTGAACAAAAAGTCAAGCAAGCTAGCAATTATACTGAAAACTTGATACGGCGTCGTAATGACGAAGTTGAGTTGTATAAAAAACAATAGACTCCGCAACGAAATGGAGTTTTTTACAAAAGTTACGGCCGATTGAATTTTTACGTATGACAGTTTTCGACTTTGAACAAAATATTAATATTTGCTTTGCTTCCTAATATTCGCTTTCGTCGAACATTGTTGCAGGCAGCTGAAGGTGTTCACTACCTGGGTATGTTTGAGTATGAATACATAAAGCATGTTCATATGTTCATGTTAATTATATTTCTATTGCAAATATTACGATATTTTATCGACCGGTAGATTGATTTTTCCAACAAAGTAAGTAATCGACCGGCAAAGTTAATTCTTCAATAAGATACGCCTTCATACTCATCTAGAAAATAATTAATGAATGTAACTTTTTTGTAGCATACCTATTGAGGTCAAAAATAATATCTTACACTTTTCCAAACCTGTTTTGGTCATTTTCCGACTGGATATTTTTTTAAATTTAATCTGGCCCTTCTCATGGAAATTTCATACTGATATCAATAATTTTAATTCTAAAAAGATTAATGTTCTTATTGAGACACAATATTCTTCCTGCGCCGAACTGTGTCTGCGCTGAAACGGCTGCGCCAAATATTAAAAGACCCTGATAATATGTAGGTACCTATTATTTATCAATATAAAAAGAAAATAATTCAATCGAAAGGTGTCGTTTTTTATTATTATCAGCTACAAAGCATTCAATTTAGTAGTAGTACACTTCAGATAAATATTAGATAGCTTAAATATTTTTTCTTGGCAAAAAATCTATATTATCGATGAGCTATTAATATGTCATCTTCATAATGGTTGGATCCATCCACAGTTTTATTATTCATAATAAACAATTTCAATAATATTAGAACTGTTTTATTGTACATTCAAACTGTGTAGTAAGGAGCTTTCTTTTCAGTTTGCAAATAGAAGGATCCCATTCTGTGAATAACATAAGAAATGATTAGGGTAATTTTTAATCGAATAATAATATAAAATGTACTTACTCCTTTTTGGCCTTAGTGCCTCCCATGTGTAATGTGCCCAAATTAGAGCATTTATTTTTGTTAGCTTCTTTGTGATCTTTGCATAGCATCCCCATAAAATGAGTATTTTCAAGAGAATACGAATAGTAAACGTAAGATCTGCTATGGTCACATGCAACATTGAACCAACCACATCCCGGTTGGCTGGATCCACCGTTGGGGTAAAAGTCATTGTGGCCTGCTGTGTCCAATATGCCGAGGTTCCCGGCATTGCTGTGAATGATCTCTACATATTTACCGTCAGTTTCACGAATCCTCTCACCACCCCTCGTCCATAGTGGTGCTGCCGGATCGAACCCTTCAATGGAGAAAGAGGCACTTGATAATAATATGTTATTAGAACGCGCATAGTTTGTGTTGTGGGTTGTAAGTATTAATTACCTGTGATGATGGCGGGCGGTACTTCAAGGTTCCTACCGGCAATGCCAGACACGTGAGCACCGAGACTGTGACCCAGCAGGTGAAGATTCTTCGATGCTACTCCGTTTGCAATTAGCCACTTCAGGAAGTTAGCAAGATATCCTCCTGCTGTTACAGCATTGTACGCAGCAGATGTGTAAATTGTATTTGAACCCTTGCTCCAGTCGACCACAAATACGTTCACGTCCATTGTGGTAAGAAATGCTAATTTCAATAACAAAATCATTCAAATTAACGATGTTATTGCATATAACTTACTGCTGCTACTTACATGCGGTTAATAATATGTTCACATCACTTTTATAGTTATTATTCCATCCATGAGTGATAACTTTAACGGGGTTCTTTTTATTGAAAGGCGATGAGCTTAACGTTGTCACATTAGTCGGATCAACTATGTGCCCAACTGTAGGATTAGATCTAAATACCAATAAATATACAATTATTACTGCTCACATTGAGTTTTCATATTAGACTGTATTTTTAATTAACTATTGTGATTATTTTAACAGTTTAATTAAAAAAGTGCGTACAAACCTTGTGAAAAGACGATAAACGACTTTCGTTTCCTTAAACGATCTTAGTGTTTCAATCGGTTCAACTTCGGTAAGATCGACCAGAATCAAATCACCGTCTTCGTTGTTTGTGAAGAAATAATTTTGACCCTCTTCATAGCGAAACAGCTGAGGAACAAAAGCTGAAAGGGGCATAAATTTAGTTTTACTTTAATCTTCGGGTTAACTTTATCTTAAATATATTTCATTACCTGTAGATGAGCTGATGAATAGTGCAAGTAAGAAAAATTTAATTGCTGGTGACATCTTAAGATATTGACTAAGTGTGAGCTGCGATTTGTCGGTGGTTAATTTATATATCCGCCTCCACTTTTTATCAGTGATTTTTCATTGATATTTAAATATCAGATGTCTCAAATATTAAATAATTTAAAATTTTAAACACTATATATGTATAGATAAATATATCTTATTTATTACGTGTTTGATTTAATAATTTTGATTTTTAATTTGTTTTTCTGATCTATTCATTTCTTTCAAAAGAGTCTACCCTTCCTTTTGTATCCAAACCATTTTAATTTAACAACACACGAATAAACCCGATAGATGATTATTTCTCCTTTATTATAGTAACACATTGAATTATCGTGTATTAAGTTAAAATGCGTGTTAGATATGTATTATTTGAACCTATAATGTAGTGAAATATACATAGATATTTGATGTATAATTATATTTATTAATAATTATATTTATTAATAATAAAATGTTGAATGTTTACAGCTTACACATATAAATAAACATACACTCGTGCTTTATAATATTCTTGCTATCTATTCAGCAAATCTATCAAATTTACACATTGTTGTACGTATTATTAATAGCGGGATTAACCGTTTTCATAAAGATAAGAAAAATCATCATGAAAATAATATTTTGATATATTTACAAAGGAATGACAGGTTCCATTATTCACCACCGTGATTGATATTGCGCAATTTGATTTTGTCTTTTATCAGCTTTAATATATAAATAGAAATTTTTGATAAAATTCAACATGATGAATGATAAAAACGTGAGATTCCGAGGCATCAATGAATGAAGGTAGCAACAAAATTGGCATTGAAAAAATGTCTATGCATATTAATCCTCGCTTTTATTATTGAAATATATTTGAAAATTTCAAAAATATATTTGATATATTATCTCTAATACAAGTGTGTGTTTTCATGAGAATCATTAAATTATCATTTTCATTTATATAAATCAATCATTATTATCTTATTCTTGGCACAAAAATCCATTTAATTATTCAAAGCTGAAACAATTTTTATCAAAACAAATCACAAAGGAAAGATATCTTATTGACATAAACTTCTCGAAATTTTATCTGCATAAAATATTAATTATTATTTTTTTTATTTTCAATAGTATTTGATTAAAGTCATATAATACAGCGTGACGCATTAGCCTGAATCAGGATTGAAAAATAATAGGAATTGTGGGTTTTTGCAGTGAAATATTTTAAGTTTATTCCTCTGATAGATTTATGGACTTTTTGCAACCAAACGCAACTTTGACATACCTCAATGTAACTTTAGGTAGTATTTTATTACCTAAAATGAATGTGAAAGCTGTCTTCCATAGTTGATTTTTTTTAGGTTTAGACAATATTACATGTTTTCAAAAAAAAGGTAAATAGCGCCCTGCTTGGATACAAAGGGACAATACTGAGTAGCTCTTGAACGGTCATCCAGTATGGTTTAAAAATATTCACCGATACAATAGATTCGATGATAATTCGATCAGAAATCAAAGAAGAGCAACTAAGATAAATTAGCTTCAATAAGATATGCATAAAATACAATAAACCATGTTGCTCGGGCCGTCAATCTAGGAGAACAAATTGCTCCGAAGCTCGCAACACCATTTTATAGAACTAATAGAAATGTAACTTGCAATAACTACTTTACTAGTCGAAAATTGGCTTTAAATTTAAAACAAAACGGATTAATAATTAATAAAAAGAAAAGGGAAAAAAACATTTATACTTAAACATATAGTACACCGCGATAGAAAAGAATTTTCGACAATATTTGGTTTCACCAAAAATCTTACATTATCTTATGTACAAATAAAGGAGAGGTGTTATATTACTTTTATTAATTCACCATGATGCACATTCTAGAAAATGAAAAAAATGCATTTTCATTTATAATTAATCAAACCTAATACAGGGAAAGATTTTTAGAACAAAGTATGTATAAAAGTTTTGAAAGTGCGTATAAACTAATTTAAAACATTAATATATAATTTATGTTTAATTAAATATTCATTTTGGTAATAAAAATATGTTATGAAATGTTCGAAAAATAGAGTGGCTGCGTGCGGCCAATGAATCCACACATAAGAGTATTTTGTAGTATCCAGTAGACGTTTAAATAAACTGAAGCAAACAAAGAGAACTTATAAGTATATCGTGACGCCTTCCCTATTGACGGGAGTCCCTTTATAAGGGGTTGGCCAGGCCACCTTGGCCTTACGGGAGAATATAGTAGAGATGGTTTCCCAGGCCACCACACAGCAATGAGTACTTAAGATCTAGTTTGCTAAGCTAGATCTACCAAGTGACTCCGGTGCCGTGAATCGAACCCGGGAGTCTTCACTCACGAATGCGTTACACTAACCACTGGGCCACAAGGCGGCTCTTATAAGTAACTTATAAGTAGACAAATATTAACCCTGACAAAGTGCATCGTGCTAAACCTAACTAAGTATTATATATCCTTAGATGACTACACATACTTGATAGAGCTTCCTGCATCATATTATCTGGTCGTAGCCGTTTGTTATTGGGTAACAGAATAATGTGTTTAGCAGCTACTGCTACTACTGCTACTACTACTACTACTGCTACTACTACTACTACTACTACTACTACTACTACTACTACTGCTGTCTAACAAATTATACCTGCTTACTTTTCACAACTACTCAATCTCGCAACAACCACCGATTATCCACTCCAATCATTAGAGCAGCACATCTCTTTCAATATTGGAATCATAGAGAGAGCGATACTGACATTTTTTATGTTAATCTGTTGTTTTCTCGCGACTTTCAGACTGTCTTGTGCACAAATATTAAATTCAAACCAAATACTTCAAATAATGAGTGTAAATCTGTATCTTATCTATCTACACTGTTTATACAGGAGCACAATGTAGGTAAATAGCATACTTATTCGAAGATGACCTTTCATCTATAATATATGAAAATATTTGGTATTGTAATGTGAAAATAGTATGTATATTAAATTAGTATCATAATAATCATCTTATACGAGTTTTCTGTTAACCTAACCATTGCTTTAATATTAGTCATAGGCAAAAACATACAGATGTAAAATTTCGATATGATTTATCTATTATTTATCATTGTAGAGGTGCACCTAGTATTATGGTTGACATGGCCTCAGGTAACTAATCAGAACCAGATCGTCCTAAGAACTAAAAAATTAAAAGACACTGAACCTTAAAGGAACTTGAAGCTGCAAGACATTACAGCCAATTAGAGCTAAAAATATACCTGCAAACATCGAGGTTTTGAGATCGAATTTTGCGCCTATATTCTTTAAAAAAAATCAACTTCTGATTTTTACCACCGTATAATTATTTATAATCTAAATTAAAAAATCTGAAATATTTTGGATTTTCAACTACTAGGTATATGCCAAAATGTGTATTTAAAAAATACATAAACAACTAGTACTCATAAGATTGTGATGGTTTTTATGCGATGCCGTACGAGGGAAATGAAATATCTTACCATCTACTCTTCATCAGCTAACTAGAGGTTTATTGGAAAAGTTGTAATCCTCTTTTAAGCCCGTTTAATTCTTTAGATCCAGCTTTCATCATAATGATTTTGTTTTTAATCCAAAGCAATATGAGAATAATCATATGCCATCATATTTATCATTATTTAACTAAATTCAGGGTACATTAAAATTATTTTGATTCCATTTTGTAATCTAGCATTTGAATTTAATCGTTATATGTTAAAATAATTTATGAAATTGTGACAACTATTTTATTAAATCAGCTGTCCGTTTTTAAGCGCTTAAATTTAAATTATTATCTGGATTTGGTAAATATTTTTTTTGTTCAAAACATTATAGATGATAAATATATTATAGTTTATCAGAGTGTGATAAGAAGATAAAGTAAATTAATGACCGGTTAAGTACCAAATGCTGTAAAACAATATTATCAAGTTATCAACACAAAAACCTATATACCAATGGACAATTTACAATGAAAATAAAATAGAAAATTTCCTACATTAAATATTGGTGTTTATTTATTGTAATAAAATATTATATTATATTTTTGTGCGAACATATAGGTTTAACATTCATTTAATGTACATATTCATTATTAATATACCATATTAGCTTTTATTATAATGAGAATAACTACGTGTAACACAAGTTATATATGTACATTTGAATTATATTCACATCTAGTGAATATTACATATATATATATATATATATATATATATATATATATATATATATATATATATATATATATATATATATATATATATATATATATATATATATATATATATATATATATATATATATATATATATATATATATTACTTGTGTTACACGTAGTTAAGTTAATTATACATATAAACAAAATCTATTGTTTGAGAACAATAGATTTCATTGTAGATTCGTTTTTGTGTTCATCTACTATCGAATACGCATCTTAAAAGTATGTATAATGTAAAGATTATCTCTTTTAATATCTCAATAAAGTAAATATTTTTTAATGTGAGTGGAAAATTGATAAGTAACAATATTTCACAGTGAAAATGCGAAATCTCTGCAACAAGCTGCTCTAGAATATTTACGATTATCTAAAATCAGATAAGCCAATTGGAAAAAGCATATTCATACTTGGATACCTACTACAATTTATTATTATAAATACATTATATTATATTTCGGTATTATTCACACATTGAATAATAATGAAATATATCTCTGCTTCCAAATCGATATTCTATCATTCAATATTATAGCTATATTTTGTAAAAAGATTTTATTTTACGCGATTATATTATTATAAATATAGATTCGAATCGCCCTCTATGTTTTTGTGTACAATATTAAATTACATAATACATCACCAATTAAAGCATGTAAAATTCATACTGAAAAATATAAATCGTATCCTTTAATATCCAATTATGTGCAAGTTAAAGAATTTAAAAAAATCTTTTATTCAACCTTTATAAAGATTTTTTTTAAATATGTTTTTTATAAATAATTAAATTTGTAGTTAAGTAAATTAAAGTTGTTTATATTTAAGACGAATTAAATGATTACAGAAGATAAACTAAAAAATATTTAGATAATCCAATTATGATAATAAAGTATTTAATTATATTTTACTTAAAATATTTAAATATACGAAATGAGGTTAGCGCGTGACCAATAAAAATATTAAGACTATTGTGATCAAAATTGAAAAAGAATCATCATAAGCTAAGGGTGCTTATAATATTCTTATATATTTTTACATCAGTTCATGTCATTATTTTAAAGATAATTTATTTTAACAAAATTAAATAAATCAACGCGGTGGACATGGATTACTTACGCAGCATGTGTGGAAAGACCAGATATGATAGAGTGAGAAATGAAGAAGTGGGGAATGAATGTGGAGTAAAGGAATCCATGTTACAACTTCAGGAGAAGAACCTTCTGCGATGTTTTGGACATGTCGAGAGAATTAGTGATGAAAGACTGACTAAGGTGATTTATGTGGGCGAGATTAGCGGAAAGAGAGGAAAAGGAAGACCGAAGAAGACGTGGATGGATGTGGTTGGTGCTGCTCTTATGAAGAAAGCAGTTAGGAGCACCAAGAATAAAAGAAGATGTATGAATAGAATAATGAATCTAGAGGAAGCAAGGGAGATATGCAAAGACAGGAGTGAATGGAGAAAGATTGTAAATTTATAAATCTGAGTGCAGCAACAGACCGGGCCAACCCCGAAAGGGAGTAGTGCGTCACGATATAGATAAATATTATACAGTCAGTTTCGACCTGCATTATTTAAGCATATCTTTACAAACAACCCAAGGAGTCTGTGCTTCTTCAATATTTTATAGGATTTGTTTCCTGTCTACGTAAATTGATTTAATGTGTTTTACTTGAATTTCCTTGATATTTTTCAAATTAAAAACTTTGAGGTGGACAAAAATGATTTGATTATAAACAATATTTAGCTACTAGCAATTTTTTTATTTTTCCCGTTAATCAAACCAAAATATTGGTGATAGGTATATGCACCCTTTGTATATTCAATGATTGAGGCTAATGGTGGTGGTAGATGAAAACCCCATTAAGAATGTTATGACCTGGTCACCTCGCCCTACTAACACTTACTACACATGCACATTATTACAAAAAAACATTCAGATCATACAAATATTGTGTTCTTGGTTATAATAATTACTTCAAATACGGAACCATTTTGTGAAACATTTTTTAAATATTTTTATAAAAAAACACTTAGACCCATAAAATAATATACAATGTACAATTACAAAATTGGCTTAACTGAAATGGTTGGGTACCATTGAGTATGAACTTTAAGAAAAATGTATTCACATTGTATGTTTTAGTTTAGGTGGGTATTGAACTATGTTTATTTTGAGAATCAATTAAAACAATATGCTAGTATGATTTTTTATTGGTTTTCTTGTACAGAGTGCTCACATAACAAACATTTAAACAATTACTTTGTTTTACTAATGATACATTTACCTAATTATTATATTGATTGTATCAGTTAGTTTTACATTAAGGTAATATCATTTAACCAATGGTATGGTATTATATTATATTTAATTTTATACAAATAATAATTTATAATAATTTTATATAACACGTATCATCAACAATTATTTATTTCTACATCACCTGTATTAGGATTATTTTCAATGCTTGTAGGTATTTTCGCTATTTAAATAAAGTCAAAATTTGTTTGTAATTTTTTAAGTATGTATGTATATCTAATTAATAAGTATTCCTTACAAACCATTCTTGAATCAAAATATAAATAGCTCAGTATTAGGACAAAGATACAAACAGCAACAATCACGTATTTCATTATTTCTTGTTATGAAAAAAATTATTGATTTTAGCATTGATAAAAATGTAAAATAGATCTGCTTATAAAAAATACTGATAATATTACACAGTTGTTTGAATATTTTTGAAAATTTGATATGTTTCACATTTGAAAAAAAAATCATGTATAAATTATAAACAATGAAACATATTGCATAAAATTTAAAGATTATAACATTTAATGTTCCCGGTGCACAGTGGCTCAGGCTTAACTCATTTATGATGCCACAGTATTTTAGAGAAGCTCATTTCACATATTATGTAAGTTTAACAAACAGTTCAAATAACTTAAAAACATAAAAAAATCACTATATCTAAATATTGATATCACATTCTAGTACAATATTATGACTGCAGGAGTGACTTAGAAACAAAGAGCACCAACAAAATGTTCCGGTCATGAGTAAATCAATCAAAAATCAATAGGCCTACGTCAATGGGCAAAAATATTTTTTTGTCATAATAATAATAAATAATAATAAGTCAAGTATTGAAACTTAAGAGCAAATATTATTAATATAGCTACAGTTATTTGCATATTACTTTGAATGATATAGTATAATATTTATAGCCCGCTTGTGCATACTCACAGCAAATCACAGAATATAATGTTGATCTGATATAATTATTGCTACATTAAGTATCTCAATGTCAACAGTAGGTATAGCGATTATATTATCACAATATAAATGATGCACCATGTGCACACATTAAAGAACTAATTTATGGTAACATTCGACGACTAGAATTTAAGTCTTGATATAACTGTACAAGTGTGACAGATTGCTTCTATAAATTCATCACAGGAAGCTCTCAGACGTCTTATCCTTATTTTCCCTTTCTTCCGTAGCAACAATTTCTACACTCTCTTCGTGACCGTGGTTTTTACTAACCGTACAATAATGTTGTTCTGGATCACCGTATTGACTATGGTAGAATTCTTCTCGCATCATATGATTAAGATTAGAGCATCTGAAATATAATATTTCCTGAAAAGGTTTCCTAAAATCTTTATTTAACGTGGCATAGATTATCGGATTCAAAAGACTATTAGCATACCCTAACCACAGAAACAAACTAGAAAGTGAACGAGGTATTACATCCTCGGAAAAAAAAGGTTTCACCAACGCCAGCACGAAGAAAGGCAGCCAACAAAATATGAAAGCTGACATAATAATACCCAAAGTTGTAGAAGCCTTTCGCTCTTTGGCAAGCTGAAACCTTAATTTTTTCTGATGCGGCGAAGTGACATGAGTCGGCTGATATTGATTTTTAAATAATCCCCCAGAATCTCTCTTCTTTTTACAGTTTTTACTGGAGATATTAGGATTGCTCTGACGACCAGACTGATGTGAAACAGTAGGCATATTCGATGACGTCGCACTTTGAAGCATCGGACATTGACTTTCGTTAGATTTACGTTGCTCTCCTGAAAAACAACGCCCGATTGTCGAAAGAGATTTTTCCACTCCAAACTGCAATAAGAAATCAGATATTGAATTATATAATTGTATTTAAAATATATTACCAGGCGGCGACCACTTACATTTGAAGGAACGGCCGATGTTCTTTCAGCGGAGGGCAGAATTCGTGATTCCGCTCCGCCGCCATTTTTCACATTTATTTCCAAATAACAATGAGTTTCCAGATGACTCTGCGCTCTTTTTTCTTCCATGACAATTCTCCTGGCGGCGCGAAATATTTTATAGTAAACTACAATCATGACGAGCAGCGGAATGTAAAAGGATCCAAGTGTCGCGTAAATCTGGTAACCAAAGTTTTGACACACAATGCACTGAGCAGCTTCCCTTTCATTGCCGAGGATTAGAACTGGCGGTAGTGATATACAAGCAGCACCGAGCCACACTAAGAATACACAGAAGATCATTCGGCGGGGAGTCCTTTTCACACCGTATTCCAGAGGCTTGGTTATCGCATAATATCTGTCCACCGATATCATACACAAGTTGAGGATGCTCGCAGCGCACGATAAAACATCAAACGATACCCAAAGGTCGCACAGTATAGGTCCAAATGGCCAATAGCCTAATAGTTCATAGATCATGGCCATAGGCATCACCAAAATAGCAACACATAAATCACTCACTGCTAACGATACCAATAGGTAATTACAAGGTCTCCGTAATTTCCTCACTAAACACACGGCCACGCACACCAAGATGTTGCCCACGATCGTTCCCACAATCACTCCTATCAGAATAAGGGCTATAAAGATTGTTGTCGCATTTCCGTAGGGTGAAGTGTGAGACTCTTCGTATGTAGAGTCTTCGGAATCTACTCGAGGTGTTGTATAGTTGGAGAAGATGTATGTATAATTTTCAGTGGAATCAAAAAATGTGGTTGCACTTATTGTACTCGTAGAAATGTCTGCTTTCACAGTGTGAATGGAAGGAACAAACGTTGTGGTAGATGAAGAAATAGCAGCTCGAATAGGTGTAAAGTGACAGACAAGTAATAATGACAGTGACAGAAAGAGTAACAACTTTCCGTAGACCGCCATACGATGCGACTTCGCCTTTCCGATCACCAGATCGAATCTTTAATCGTACTGCACCACCACACGATCATCATCTTATTCCTTGATTATTTACATCCTCATTCGACATCTTTACCTTCATCGATCAACTTTTCATTCTGTCGGCTGCACATTATTCTCGCGCGCATCTTTACCTAAAAAATAAAGCGTTTTGTCAATACATGTGAAACTGAATAAATATTATTAATTAATTATAATGTATGGACGCGTGGGACAAATAGCATCAACCAGGGGTTTTTTTACGAGTGAGTCATAAAATGTCCCGCAGGATAAACGGCATTGTGGCACAACCTAAAACATTTGATTTGCCTCCAAAGTCCACAGTAAAGATACATTTACAACCTATCAACATTGGCATCGTTCTAGTATTAATATGTTGCACATTGTCCCGTTTCTAGCAGGCAATATACACAGACTACAGTATTATAGTGTATGTATCTGTACGCCAGTATAATAGACAACACTAAAAACGACAGGGCTCTAAACAGCTTGCAACAATGTACATTATAATCCAATTTGACTGGTAGTTGAGTGCTCGCCTTCCCCTTTAACCACCCTTTGCACTCTTCACTCGCCACACCCTGACTCCATCCCAAGTCTCCACCTCGGCCTTCCCAACAACGAGTAGTCAACCTATTTACATTACAACAAATCACAATTATAACTATTTCACAGAGTGACACTTTTTAAAATACATTAATTCACACACATTTTATATGTTTTCAAATTATTTGTTATAAACGATTTAAACGATTTTATACATTAATAATATAGATTAAATCACAATAAGAAACATTCGTACATCCATGGACTTTATTGAAATGAACATTTTTATAAATCCACTATTTTTTCCACTCATTATTATTGATTACTGACCGAAAGTCGAATGTAATAAGTGTCACCTTGGAACTGAATCTTCGATATTAGTTTTACTATTCGATGGTTAATATTCTAGACCTAGCGATTTATTCTGTTTTAAGCTTTTATATTACATGAATCTGAAAAACAAATTGATGATAAAAACCAATTTCAAATTACGCTAACGATAATTTCACGTTTTAAAATACCCATGTCTTTCATTTAAATTTTAAATTAGTCGTGCCTGACTCGCTCAACCGATATTCTTTCTCGCCAGTGGGATACACCAATTTTATGTACTCCCTAGAACTCTATTATTATAAGAATAATAGAGATAAAAAATTAATATTATAAAATATTATACGAGTCTGTCCTAATAATGAGTAGAGTAGTGATTCGACCATAATATATCGTACAGAATGGAAACAATGACATGGCGTCGCCTTCGCGTGACGCAGTAACGCAGTAACAGTAACACAGAATATAGACGCGATTCAACACGTATGTATTCATAAAATATAATATAATTCTAACATACCTAACTTAATCTTATACTAACTAAACGATTTACAGAATGTGATCGAAATGCACGGCGCGGCTCTATTTGCATTCCAACGTGATTTATCGTCATCATATCGCATCTGCGAATTTCACAACTATAATATGTCAATACTTCAAACCTAATTGAGGAAACTAACGCAAAATTATTTAGAAATAACATTCAATCATTGAAATTTTACAAATCTCAAGCATAAAATACGAGAAGCGTGCGCCGACCAGCAGCTAGGTTTAATGAAAAGCTTAATAATGCAGACATCGCTAATCCGGATAAGAATTAAGAATATCAAAAGCTCGGGTCAAGTTTCGGGCTGTTTCGTTTAAATTTTTGATAAACAGGATACAACCACTAGATAAAACAAAAGTTTATTATATACCTACGATTATAATACATCCAGTTATGTACCTACAGATTATGTATATTGTAGGTAATCTATAGTTCAATAAATTCTCTAATTAATAACATACTACACATACACTAATTATAATTAAATATTTAACTTTTAACTTTCTTGATTAAAATATATCAAAATAAGTATCTAAAGAAAGTCTACTCCCTCAATAGGGGAGAGTTGTGTGGCCGCGTATACTAAATTTTTTTTTTAATATCAAATACGATCTTGTTTCGTGAATATTCATGTCTATTTAAATTTAATTTACATAAGGTAAAAATAAGTTATCAAAAAATCATGAAAAATGAAACTCGTATATTTTGACCAAAAAAAAATTTGACCTGAACATTATTTTTTACGTTAAATATGAAATAAAAATTAGAATTGAGTATAAAGGATGAGTAGAGAATTAATAATGAAAAATAAGACATTATTAACCGTAAGCTTAAGATATATATTATCCTAGTAACTAAAAGATTAATAGTTTTGGAATTTAGTTTCTTCTAATATAAAGTGGAAAAATATAATTTTCACTCACCCAAAAAGGTCTATAAATATTATTAAGCTTGGTTTAATAGATGAATGTAATATTTATGATAGAATGTGAATATATTGTTAATGTTGCATAGAAGTAATGACGCTGAGTGGTGCGAAACACCGTAGACACCTGCCACAACCACTATTACATTACCTAACAACAAATACATTATAATGTATCCCACTATCAATTATACACAATTACAATTATTAGAGTTTATAGCAATCAGTAGGAGGCACTCTAAGCTGATCCAAAAACAAAGACAGATTTCTGTCAACACGACACTAATCTAAGCCTGCTTCACCTTCTACTATTTCCACTTCTCTTCTGTCCACATTTCATTTTCAATCTGACACAAATACCCAACTAGATAGACGGATAAACATTTGTAACGACGACATCACTTTACCAAAACACCGCCACACATTTTACTATCTTCCTAAGTGATTTCATTAAGAATAAACCACATGGGAGTTAATATATAATTACTTCAAAAACGTACATATTCGGAAATCTATCTATGGTTTCAATACATAAATCATTATTTTTCCAAAGAACTAAGCCTTAGAATTATGTAGAATGTCGATATAACCGTCATTAAATTTTTATGCTCAAATTAATTTGTCAGTCGCATTTTCTTCTTGTGATTCTTTCATCTGGCAATTTCATTAAATTCAATGGCCTTTCACTCCATTGATATTTTTTTTCCGAGTATACCGAGCAGTAACTTTAGGAAATATTATATTAGGGTTAAAAATGTATTTCAAATTGTGATGGATACATAATTGAAATCTTTATTATCATTGGCTACCTATGAACATCGTTTATGCAAAGGAGGTATATATTGTGCATTTTTTCAAGAAATACCAATAAATATTATTTTCTTATAATGATTTATGTAGAGGTTTCTTTACGAAAGTACCTACTCTGGCGAAGAAATCCATCATCGTCAGAATTTAAAAGGAAAGTCACGTTGGCTTTTTTACAATAATAGAATAAAATACAGTAAAGTGTGATGGGCGCAGATAAAACATAATTTCCCTTAAAAGGAACTATACAATATTAGATTTAAATATAATGTATTACTTACTTTTATTTTCTTACAAACAAAATAGTACGCCAAGGTGTTTTGGTCGATCGACTTTTAGCAAATACTCAAAATTCAAACACTTTGATATACCTTTTGAATGTGTTTTAATTGACTTAATAATAAAAAAATTAATTAAAAATAAAATGAATAACAATCATATTCGACAAAATGAACGCGCACCTTATTAGGATGAAGTAATTCAGGCTAACAATATTAACAAGAAAAAAGAAACATGAACGGTCGTTATTTGTGTGTCCTTTAATATGACGACCGATTATTTTGTTATACCTAAGCATCTTCATTTAGTAAAATTACAAATTAATGTGTTCATATTATAATCTCCGTACTAACATTAGTTATTAAAATTCAAAAACGAATTTTGTTTCATTATTAAAGATATACATAAAAAGTGTATAATTTATGTATCAAATCTAGATGTTATTAGTCGATGACTCCATATTATTTATATATTGACACTTTGATACGAGACTATGACAGCAATCGATTGCAATTTTAATTGGGAGCCATATTAATTTTACACGTGTCCATATTTTGGCCATCTTTTTTTTCTTCCCCGATCTCCTGGTTCTGCTCTGCTCTCCCACACCACATATTTTGCTGTCCAACCTGTCAGCTTCTTCTAGAAATTCTGGATCACATTATCCATTTTTTTGCTTCATATCGTGTAAATGAAGATCTTCAGATCTAGTTAATAAAAAACATTATTTTCAAGTGAATTTGGTATTTTGAAAGCTTATATTATATAGAAGAGCTTTCTGTATTCCAGCCAGGTAGTAATAATAAAAAATAAGTGTAAGATAATTATTCAACTTAGCAAGCAAAAAACCACCGTTGTCATAGCTCATTTTTATTCTTTCAATGGATACAATATGTATTTGGCTAAGGTTCACTTCTCGGGTCCCATCCATCTCAATTTTTAATATCGTAGCATTATAAAATATTTTATTTTCGAAACATCATTGCTAAATTATAAATTCGTTTCAAAATATTAATAAGATTAATAATAATAAGTACTCCCTACTAGTACCTAATTTGAAATTTAAATGTATATGTATCGGCTTGATTTAGAGTTCTAGAAGTTTTTAGGTTTTTCTGTGTTCGTTTTTAAAATTGGTTTTAATTTTAAAAAGATTAGGTTATTAATTTTATCTTAATTGAATATGAGAGTAAGGGGTGGATTCAAAAAGCTCATGTTTCTTTTTTATCATATTTTTGGAAAGGAAAATAATGATGGCCCTGTTTACACAAAATAAAAACATAATATTCAGACCTTGCTCTTATAATGGCAACGAAAGCCTCCGTCATTTTCTTTTTATCTCATCTATTTTGAAACTTAGAATAACGAAAGGAAAGACAATGACTTTAAAATTAGGGATATGTAATTAGGAACAAATCTAATTCCTTTTTAATAATTGCGGTTAAATATAACTCTTTTTAATCTTAGTTTTACATTTTTTCTGTTTATGTCGAACGTTTTACGATGAAAAACACTTATGTGATACCATCGTCACGCATAACACCGTTTTGGAGTTGGCCCGGTAAATTGCGACTTCATCTCTCTTTTTCACACACACTTTCCTCGCCTACTGAACATCCGTCAATAATAACAAGATATGTTTTGGCCCATAAATGAGACAAACTCATTTAGAATAGGAAATAAGGTATATTGTTGAGAAATATCCACATGCACATGTACTAATTAGAAATACTTTGCTAGTATAGAGACTGTTATAGAAGTTATTGGGGTATACTTGTGTATATCCATTAGTTTATATAAAACGACTGATAACGATGAAATATAAACGATGCACTAGCCTAGATGTACGTATCGTCGTATAATTTACAATAACTCCCTCAAATAATAATAACTCCCTCACTACATGTTGGCTAAATGTATCGCACTTTTGGAAACTGTCATTATTGCAATCTGCACACTCCCCCATAGTATTAACAAAATAATCGTTATATTTGTATGAGCAATGCAGTGGTATAATTTTGAATAGAGGGCGTTGTAACTAATGATGATGATGATGACTTCAAGGATGGGTTGTAGTAAGTGAAAGGACAAAGCAGACATTGTGTTGTTTGGTAGAACATTTTACGGAACAGCGATCATGTATTGCCTGAAAGCAGATAACGGAATAGTTATGACACTGCCAATTTGTCTGTTGCTCGTAATATAATATCATTATGTACATATATAGGTATACCCACACAACACATCTCCCACGGTGGCACAATGGCAAGCTCTACTAACCTCCTATAATAATAATAACCAGGTCTATAGTACCTGCTCGACATCGGTGACCTGTGATTTCCTTTACTCTCCGACTGACCACAAAGCTAACCTATCTTTGTGTGGCCATCATTAATTATATCTTTTGATCGGTAACATTTTACATTAAAGTATACAAAGGACTCGACATTTCGCATACTTTTTAATAACACTAACCAAATGGAATCGTAGATATATATTAATATAATGTATGTGGTTATATTGTTTTACCGTGGTATTTGGGGGTAGCAGAGCTGAGGGGCAATTTTTATTATTAAAGAATTCCTCGAAAACATCGACCCTCGTGCTTTATATGAAGTTTCTTTGTTCGCAGCCTTTGAATTCATCAGGACGAACGTACAGTTCTGCCGCTACTGTTATGACTTTTTATCATACATATTTACCCAAGATGTATATGGGCCGACTATCATTTTGTTTTGATTCATACAATATGTTCACGGGTTGTGCATTTTATTGTCCCATAGCGGATATTATACAACAATCCGATGAAAGTAGTGAATTAAGTCGTTGTCCAAAAATGTGGTAGATCAAGTTAACGTTCGGTAGCTTGTGCAATATAAAGTAGACATTGAAATAATGTTCTGGCGGTGATTGGTTGTGGTGATAGTGATAGTAATATAACATTGTGCCAGTCACTACATTCACCCCCATGACTTTCCAATATTAATGGCGTAGATCATAATCAACACCATCGCCGAAAGGACTTCTTTCACTTTTGATTCATTCTCACCTCACTGGAACCTGTTCAACTCCATACTATGTATACTATTTTAGTATTTAATCGCAGTAAGGGTAGTCTATTTCATTTACAATAGGCAATAGAATATATGAATATGTATGTTGAGGATGGGCGGAAAGGATATCGGTGATAAGTATGGATCTGTTTCAATCACAACATCCGGGAGAATTATTCATAGAGAAGAGGTCACCAACAAAATGTTATAGATCAAAATGGATGACAGATTTATAGTACAGCGATGACTATCAAAACAGACGCAGAAAATGAATATTCTCAAGTTATGTAGTACCTACTTTATAATATAACCGCTAGTATTAATCAATATTAATGATGGTTAAAATGAGTGATGCTCCCCTGCTTCTGGCATATTCTCCAAGTTTATAATGATTTCTGTTGGAACGACTGTTCAGGAAACGGCTGATCAAATTTCTCGACAAGTCCGTCTTTCTTTCGTTCTCTCTCTCTCTGTTCCTTCATAATCCATACACTAATTGCCGCCTCTACAAATCTACATTTATTTGCAGGCGCGCCCTTATATTAGTTTATTTTACCATATGCAAAATATATGAATTTATTTATCTCACAATAACATTTTCAGATTTCCTCTCTTTTCACTTAAAACATCCATACAGAATATTTTTTTCCCCATTACTTATTGAATGGATTTTATATTTAATAATAAAAGATGGTAATAGTAGAATTGAAGGCAGACTTCCTAGAATGTATAAAACTTTAACGACGGTCGTTACCCAAATTGAGTCTGGCCTGTTTTCACAAGCAGCGATTCTAAAAGTTACACACCCTTTCTGTTTTATTTTCCAGTAAAAATCATATATATTTCATTATTAACTATACTATTCTAACATTGAAAATTGTGTAATTTTGATTATTTATATCATCTTTCTTACTGGTTCACTACAATTTTCATTTCAAATTTAACCTTTAAAAATGATGAAAATAAAAAAATTTGTATTTTGACGAAGCACATCAGTCAGAGACTAATCGCTGATATCTTATGTTCAAAATCATCAATATTGAGTGGCCATGATTATATTGAGCATCAAAATTCCTGGTGCATACTGCCTCCACTAATATACATTATGCACATTGATTAAATAGTTATCATTATTAAGAAACTATTGATGTGTACATTTGTTGTAAATACTTCACAAATTGGCTTTATTATTTAATACATGTGTATATAGCGTCGTGATATTCCCTCGGGAAGAATGAGTGAAGCAGGGGCGGCGGGGGCGGCGGGGGCGGCGGCACCAGGGTGGTGATGTATGGAGTGCGAATAAAAGGCATGGAAGACATGACCAAGGATTCTAGGTTGTATATGTACCTACATGTAATTTGTTTAGCAGCCACATGAATATTCAACAGAGTTACACATTTATATTAAACACAAACACGTGTACATTCACTCTCACTTGGAATTCCCAATACTCTCGTGAAATCTCTTTGACATTATATTCATTTTACTGATTTACCATTTACCCCACATATACTCTATCACAATAGCTCACACTGTTTGTTTCCCCGATATAGACTACGTTTAGCTATACTTATTTACCAAAGATAAAAAGCCTTCTTAACGTTGTATATTTGGGTAGACGAAATAACTTTATCGATGCTCGGTCAATTCCCAGCAGACACCCCCTCGCTATTTTCACGCCCAATTGTTTTTCTTTGTGTTTCTCGTGAAAACTCCAAGTATTATCATATCATGAATAGATTTACTGGCCTTTACATTACTGTGTCTAAAAATCTATCTTCATCATCCCCATTCCACACAATCGACTGAGAAAAACTTTATGCTTCTCTGGTATATCTACATACATATAATGGATAACCAAATACAATTACCCCATAATACTACAAGAGGAAAATGCAAATTGCTTTTTCCTTGTCAATATACACGTTTTATTAATTAATAATCAAGTTCGACGAAGCTTAATTAAGAGCAATGTTAAAAGCTGCAGGCATTTATCCGACAATTTAACGGAGCCGAAACATTTAATCAATTTTAACAATTTACGAGAAAGGAATAACGTCCAATATGTTTTACACGTTAATTATTTAACAGTGTATTTAATGTGTATCATTGCCAAACATTCAATTTGTTCGTGCTTAATAATCACAAATGTAGATTCTGAGATAAAAATACGTATTCACACACATAAATATAACACGCTCTTAAAGATAAGGGGAAAAAATCACCGAAGACTAATTTACAAGTGTGCAAAACAGTATTCAATCAAGATAGCTTGCCTAAATATGTTATCTACGATTACAGCAGAAGCAAATAATTAAAGTGTCATGCCACAAGTACGCAGGAGAGACAAACGAAATACGAGTATAAGGTACAATTAGAGAATTATACATGGAAGGAAGGTAAATAACAAAAAGAGCGACCACACAAATAGGCTTTATGTCGAAAACTTGAAATTACTTTCAAAGCTGTTACAAATTTAATCCGTAACCGAAATTCGTTTTGTCTGTATTAATTTACACTCCAATATATATTTTTAATTGATTTTGTGTTAAATTAAATATTTTTAGTAAACAAATAATAAATAAAATGATCCGAAATGTGAGCAAATAATTTATTGGGTTGACTGGTTCCATGGCATTTCAATTATACATTATTATGTACCCACTATGCTTTGAATTTTGTATTCATATTCCAAATACAGCCAATGTATGATTCGTTAAGCAATTTCACTATACATCTCATATTCTATTGTACAACATACCATATAAATTATCCTATGTTACGCCAATTGCCTTTTACTTCCACAGCTGCAATTTAATAAGGATTTACATATTAAATTATAACATTTCTATCAATTTACTAGGTTTATAATAGAGCTACATATTCGTATCATTGCAGTGACTTGTGTGAAATTAGTGTCAGCAAGAATAGTTAATTACTTAGTTAAGAAGTTTTTAACTATCGTAGTAATTGGTTAACTATTAAAGTGAGTCCATGGATAAATTATATAACGTAATAATATAACCATATTAATTGGTGTTTTTTTGCATCATCAAATTTAAATTTTTCTTTGTTACTTTATTGCATTTTGTGTAAAATATCTGGCATTTTTAAAATTTTACGGCTCAGTAACATAAACATATTTTAACGAATAGCCAGTTTTCAATGAAAATTAATGTTTTTAAATAAATTATTACTTATTAAATTATAGTCATTATATTATTAAATGCCTACATATTTTATTTCAAACATATACATACAAGGTTTGGCTTTCATTTTTAATATTCCATATTTTCTTTTATTACTATGACATTTACACACTTTATAAATAAGTTTCTGATAAAATAGGTGCATTTTGTGTTATCGATAGTAACTATAATAGCGAGTGAAGCTACGTGCTATTTTTGAACATTTGTATGATTATTTATGTGTGAAATTATAAAAAAAGTTTTTGAGTTTTATATTATTATGCATACAAATTGCATAGTTAAATATAATTGCCTAAAAATGTATTGAAAATATAATAAATAACTCAGTGGTGTGAAAGTAGGTGGTGATTGTGAAAAAGCACATTTTCCTTTGAAACACTTGTTGTACTCTCTCTACTATCTTTTTCATTTTTCAATGCAAAAGCTGTATTCTTGTTTCACGGAGCTTCTTTTGAAATAATACTCCAGTGTAGTTAGTGACACATTCTCTGTCTCAACAATAATTTGAAATTTTGTAATTTTCAGTTGTCTTACGCTATGGACAGGTACTCAATAATACTAATTTTAAAGTTTACATTATGGACTGTACTAAATCTCTTGAGAGATAACGGTGATATTATATTATAAATTTGACAGGCTTTTACAAGAAAATGCTCTTTGGAGGAAATCTGGCTAAATAACACTGGTGTGTGTAACAATATTATGCATATTATTTACTCAATGTTAAACAGACGCTTGTTTTGTTTGGCATGTATACATAGTTATATGTATAGTTGTATAACTAATCTGGGTATTGTATGTGTAACATACGAGTAAAGACGATAATATGAATAGGATTGTTTCAAGGATGGCTGCATTTTATTTAAGATCAGCGTGAAAATAAGCGTGAAAGCCAATTGCGAGCCTCTTTGTATACTGTAAGCCCTACCAAATTGAAACCATCCCCTACCCTTACAATATTCTATACTATTTCCCACCCTCCACCACCCACAACTACTCACTACACGTTTCCCAGGCCAAATCTTCGCGGACACTTTACAACTTATTTGCGTATCCCTTTACTTCTATGCCCCAATTACCGGTTTACACTTAATCGATACTTCTAATTTATCTACTCAATACTCATTACCATATAAATCGCATTTACGCTTCACACATACATTTTTGCAAGATTGATTCCTTTCAATACATATGTAATCATTATTGAACCTTATAATCGGCAGCCGTATAAATTTAATACATCCCCAAAAAAACGAATATCGAAACACGTGCATGAATGGGTATTCTTGGATTATTGAAAATATTAGGAAATATATTATCAGCTTACTTTTTTTTATTTTTTGTTACTCTACCTTGGAGATTTTGATTTATGGACCTATCCTGGATTAAAAATACATAGAGAGCTTAAGGTTCAATTTAATGTTAGCTATGTGAAAAATTTCTGATTTATTTTATAACAATTTACAACTCATAGCTTTAAAGAGTAATTGAATGCAGAGAGTGTTTTAATTTATTGAGTTGATTTATAACATAAGTGTTTTGAGATAGATATTAGATAGTATTTTAGTAAAATATGTATTCACAAAGGTTACATATTATGTATGTACCTACCTTTTATTATATGTGATATTGTAAAATAAATAGATGTAAAATATATGTAGATAACATATAGAAAATGAATGGAATTATTAATTATTTTAGATGTATTTGGTGGAAGTAAATATCCAATACGTATATTTTATTATTTAAATATTGTATTGGAGTAATATTTCATTTCGGACGATATTGAACGCTTTGTCGGATAATTTTTCATGTTTTAAAAGTTTCTAAAGTAATTCCAACATTACTACGATAAAAAAGCTTTCACAGTGCTTTCCCTCACCCTCTCATTGGCTTTTTTCTAAACGAGACGCCTTTTATTCCCTTCTGTCGACCACCTTTTACCCGCACCTTAATTAAATCAACTTTTAGTCACCTTTAGTCGCCGTTAATTTGTCAAATATTTCGACAGACGACATAAAGGCGATGATCAATATGGACTCAGGAAGAAGATATAATTCGTCATTGTTGTGGCTATTAAAGGAGCCTTTAGTGGAAATATTACTTTGGTAGAGGACAAAGTGTATGAGAGCGAGGGTAGAGACAAAGTTGAATGTGAGTTTTGATGGGGGTAATAAAAAGCACATGTCCTTTCACCCGCCACAAATATATTTCGTCGTGTATTATTGTCACCAGATATTTCTTTCTCAAATAACTCGAGTTAAATTGATTTCACCACATTTATAATCCTTTTCACAAACTAATATTATAATATCGTGACATTTTCTATTACATTATCTATTAGTAGGGTTATATAGTATTTATTGACATAATCCAAATATATTTTCAGGAAAAGTAAATAGTTGTACATATGTATAAACATATTTTGATTGACAAGTAAACAATAACCTTCACAGTATCGTGTATATTCCTTTTGTATAAAACTTTACTCTTTCCGGAACTATATTGTGTAAAGGGTGTTCCGTATAAGTGTTATTTTGATTTTGCTATAAATAATTTAAAAAAATGTAAAAAAAGTAAAATTCTTCTGCTTAATTAACCTTTTTATTGTCACCTTATAATAATCTTCTTGCATTTACAGTAAAGCATACGTTCAATTTAATTTCTCAGTACATTTTTTACATTATGTACCTGTATTTTACAGATGACTAATTTATGTACTAATACCATTTTCCATGACTAAAAACTCGTCCTCAACAGCGCTCTACAAATAATAGCAGCTGCGCAGTGGCCAATGCACATAGTGTAACATAATAATGTATAATTGTCGGTGTAAAATAAACAGTTTTTAAATAAAAATTAATGAAATTTTAATTCACTCAAAAAACGACATTGCTATTGTCTTACTCGAAATAACTAGTGGTTCAATATTAGAACACTAGAGGGAGGACTCTGTAGATATATTTTACTTTCCATTGACATACACAATATATTATATATATTCATTCATCATGAGCGTTTTTATCATTTTATCTTGTTTTTTTTTAATTTTATACCTACTGTCAATCAAAATTTATTAATCAGTATTTTGCAGTGAACAATACATAAATAATAATGGTGTGTTCTCAATAATATTCTGAACTTAATTTCTTTGATCGTAGGTATATTTTAAATTTTATGGGATTCTTTTAAGAGATTTAGATGTTGTCGTTGAAACTATTTAATAATATGATTATAATAATCTTTTTAGTAACTGTATTTGAGACTAATCCATTCTTTATAACTGACCATGGTCAAGGATAAAATAAATAAAATTCAAGTCTTGAACACAGTGAAGGCTAAAGCATAAACCATAGAGTTAATAAAATTTTGAATCTATTATCAATTAATCTCGACAGTGTCTCGTTCAAAGTCTTGTATTCGCGTATTTATCGTGACTAAGAACAACTGATAAAGAGACAAAATTGTATCGCGTCTTGAGTCGAAATTTCTCTGTTATACATAATATAACCGTGTTCTTATCAGTGGCTTCTTTGGATAAAAATAGATAACAAATACTTTAAGGCCATAAAATACTATTCAATATATACAATATGACATTGTTTCCATGTACGCGCCAGTGTGGATGACATAAAAGGAAATGACAATCATTGAAAATTATTATTAACATCTACTATCCCTTCTTGGCCAACATTAATTATTTTTCAACGAGTAATGTGCTTATATAATTGCTTGGTGTCAATTCAATAGCATGGTGTCATTGCCACATATAATATCTCCACATGTACGTTTGCTACAATTATTTAATAAATACTTTCAAAGTAATACATCACGCTTTCAAATTCATTCTTACAAAAAATATATCGATAGGTTTTTGCTTACGAGTAGTTTGGATTTATCTTTACTTCAACATTAATCTGGTCAGCAAAGAAGTTTTCGATCACAATCGTGTGAAAGTTGAACGGCAAAGATCAACCCCACTTTCTCAAGATATCTCTATAAGACAACAATAGATTAAAGGGTTGCAAGTTTCGAGAGAGAGAAATATTTGAACAACGTTGAGTTTTGATTGAGATTCTCAGACTGAAATGGAAATTTCTCATGAAAGTTTTTTTACTATCTCTCTCTATTTTCATAATATCACCACACCTTTATTTATTACGCTACATGTCTCACTACACTCTTACAAATAACAGTTATATATAAAATTTTGGGTTAACAATCGAGTAAATATTCTATATGATGTCTATATCTCATAAGCAGAATTAAATGTAATATATAAATATTTTCAAAATATATGGATTGGAATTTCTTTTTGTTAAAATGGGAAGGATTGATATGCAGATAATAGATATAATATTTTTATGACCTTAATGTAACTGGGCACGCGTCTTTATGAATGAGTGTGACTCACGCGGATATTATGTGTGAGCTTACATTTGTGGCTGTGGCTAATGTTGAATTGCGTTCAATTTATGTGTTTTCCTTCTATTCGAATAATATCTGGAACAAAATAGCTGCTTTAAGATTGTCTCGTTGGCGATGGAATATTGGACGATGTATCAAATAAAAACAAACCTAGTCCATAAAAGAGCTTGTCGAGAATACATTTGAATAAATTTGAATTTTTGTTTATCAATCGACTTCGATAGGTTTTATGTAAATATGTCGATGTCCACGGTGATAACTGACGTCATAAAAAATACACGATTCAGAGTAAACTCGATTCAATTCATGTACCTAATACTACATACTAAAGAGGAAACTAAACAAGAAAAACAAAGAAATATTTGATATTCGTATATCTTTTGTAAATAATGAACATGGTTGTATTGTAAATGTATAGTTTATGTATTGTATGAAATCAATATTTTATAAGCAACAGCGTACACGAACAGACACAATCCCCGAAAACGCTTTATCTTTCCACTGCTTGACTCCCAGAAGACATTTTTTATGGGGAACAAGTTCGCCGAGTATTCCACAGCTCTTACATGAATTATGACAAGACTTTGTCTAGAGCCCGCCGCGAATCTTAACTAAGCTATTAAAAGGAAACTGCCTTTTTACTAGCGCTTTCATAATGTCAGTGATTGTGTTTTACAACACACCGCTTTAACTACTGAATCCTCCATTCGGTTATACATAATTTGTTCACGACCAAATAATAGGCGGCGCTCACTGTACCCACATCACCATTTCAAGGTGATAAACAAATTACGCAGACTCACAAATTTATCACTATAAAATTGACCTTAACATATCAATGTGAAAATGATCATAAGCATCATCATCGGAGAGAGAGAGAGAGACGTCATTTTGTTAAGACAGAGCAGTTGTTTGACTTGAAAGTAGTGTCGGTTATGCTGTCAGATCAAAGTCGACCCCAATAGTATCAAAATCTGTATACTTTGGCAGAATAATCATTTGCATAAATAACATTCGTCACATGTAGGTATCATTCTTATCTACCAAATACATATATTACTTTAAATCACGTCAATATTACACTGTAGCAATAAAAATACGTTCAGTTAAATCAATTTACCAAGGTTTGAATCGAAATAAAGATGAGTAAAAAATATTTTCTATAAGCGTGTGTTGGAATTGACAAGCCGACTGTTTTTCCAAATAACAAAAAGTCGAGCTGCTATCGCGTCAGACAGCTGCTGTACTCGCTTCTCAAATATGCATCATTGTTAGAAGTATCTTTTATAATAATATTGGTGTCGGATTATAGAGCATATAAAATATGTAATGTAGGTCAACACTAGCACTAATAATTTTAACCAACTTTGAATGTGTGTAATTTGCAGCGAGGACTTGTGAACAACATTTACAAGTTGCCCGTCTTCGCCCTTATACATTATACATTATTAAGTAAGCAAATGCTCTGCACTTACAATATTTCACTTTTATATTTCATTGAAAACACACATACATACATACTCGCTTCTGGACTGGTCATTAGTACACTGTGTTTTGTTGTATGCCGTTTTATTTGGTGGTTGGTTGTAGTTACGGCATTAAAGGATTATTGTTTATATCACAATTTTTAAAGCATGTCATATAATTTGAAATACACGCTGATAGAGATAGTGATAATGGTTGCGTACGACATATTCAATGAGAGTGGGAATTCGGAGTTTGTACGATTATACAATACAATAATGTGTGAGGCACACCTTTATACAATAATATCATTTTACACTACATATATAAATTTACATTTTATATTTATATTACAGCGTGTTTTATGACCAAATATTTCACACAACATATTTTAATCAATTATTATTTCGATATGAACAGGTCAACGTTAGGTCAACCAACATTGAATAAATCTTTTAAATTGTTGTTTTGCAAAAAATGAAATTTTTGATGAAAATATATTATATTAATCATAATAATTATAATAATGTATCCACTATATTCTCTAGCTTTTTTTCAACACGAATCGTTTTTAACAAACGCTAAAATAGATCAAATACGTCATATGCTTTATAAAAAAAACGTTGCGACGAAAAATCTTCATACATTTTTTTAAATATAATGCTCGCTCTGAGCAAAATTCCTACTAATCATAACCTTATATCTTTAAGATAAATGTTAATATCAGTTAACCAAAAACCTGAAATGGTTTGATAATCTTCTTCAAAGTAAATAACTGATATGTGTAACTGATAAACAGAAAAGAATAAATATTTAATATGAGAGATCAATGCTAAAGAGCCGGTGAGTACCAAATCCACTTATCATCACAATTCGGGTCGACAAAATCCACAAGTTAAAAAAAATACGCTTTGTTTAGTATTAAAACACAAACAATACAAACATCCGCAAAAAACATGATGACGTTAACCACAAAACAAACGAACATGGCATGGTGGGAAAATGTCCAAAAATAGAAACACCATGAATATTCGATAGGGCAACAAACAGCTTATGGGGTCGACGAAATGAGGGACAAAGACGACATCCTTTATATTATTAATAAGTTTACATTATATGTATCTATTACTATTTCTCATCAACGGAAAATTCGATAATCATGTAACCATTATCTAATTAATGTTATATGCATTATGAACATATCTCTCAAGTTTATAGATGAATCATTTTAAACAGCTCATTTTGTTGGATATCACTTAATGTGAAAACTATTTTAGTTCATTTCGTTGCCTAGGGGGGCTGTTAAAAAAAACTTTGGCGTCGTCGTTATTTCAAACAAATCGATACAAACGTTAAATTCATGTCGCAGACAGGCATACATACAATATATACATACATATGTATATACACACACTACTAATTTATATTTATGAGAAAACATTGAACTAGAATCAATCAAAACTATTTTAGATACGGTGTCGTTCGAAGAGGACTTTAATGAATGTGTTATGTGGTGTTTAATAAATGATTTTTAGATCGTTTTAAATTGTATGTCTGTCTGTTTGTTTGGAATGGTGATGATTGTAACAAGTGATCAGTGCACTTTGGTGACCTCGCATTATCATTGTTACGTATAAAAAGCACAAAACAACTTCTCGGTAATAATTATGAATACTTCACTGGTGACAATGGTGTTTCTCGTGCTTCGAATCAATTTGACTATGCACGCAGTTATAGCATACACATTATTTGTCGTCGGAGACCTTTTATACACATTTATTAATACCATTCAACAATAAGCAGCAAATCACTGTGACTACTGGTTTCATTATAATGTACTGAATATTGAAGTTCTTTAGTTTCCCTGGATATTAATTGACACGATGATGGCCTGCATAATGCCCGTTACAAATAAACCCCCAACGTAGTGCAGAGAAGCTATGGCTTGGCCTCAATATTCATCAAACTAGTATTATACCCAGTTTACCTCGCTTCGTATTATAACTACCTATACATATACCACTTTATTATATTCCACAACCCACCCTTCTGGCGCTCAACTATTTTAATCGTTAATTTACATCACCGCAAATGTAGATAAATTCACATTGTCGGTTATTTTCATTGACACGGTAATGTTTTTTTAAACGGCTCTAATAATAAAAACGAGCGGCAAAAAATCACATTGAATCTTCTTCTTCGTTTTTTCGTTTACTGAGAAAACTTAATTTGGAAAAGAAAGAAATGTGTTCGTAGTGAGTTATGAATGAAATGATAATAGTTACCTGGGATGATGTGCGCGAGTGCATCTGGTGGACGAGACAAAGTCGATCCAAGAGCGATTTTCATATTTCATTTTCCGTCGGGACGCCAGACTTTGTAAATGTTGTAACAATCGAAAGGCGCGCGGTGTTTTGAGTGGCACTGTTGTAAAGATGTTGTGCAGATATCAGCGACGGTGGCAGGTGAGCATGGTGGTAGTAGTTGCTAGTAGTGGTGATGATAATAGTGTATAATGTATGGAGCTGCAGACGTCCGCCGTTAGTGGCAGCAGGAAGATACTGAGTGAAGCGGGGCACAATATTAGTCCCCCCTCCCTGTGAAGCCGTCACCCCCGGGCATACAGCCACCCCCCGCACCACTCAGCCACACTGCCATACATCACCTTCAGGACTAACACTATACCGACACACTTTATACCAAACATCGTAATTACACACCGCCCCCATTACACAATACCTCCTTCCCTATTATAAAACATCCCTTCGCCATACTTTTCACTCTCTTCACATTGCACCTCAATCAGACATACATACATACATACTATTACGCTGCTGAAGTTGCACTGGCCACGCCAAAGCAATACGTACATTTGGTCAGTGTTTAAATGTTTAAAGTGACCTATGAAGGGAAAGGACGTTGGCTTTGAGGCCAACACACTCTTAAGATATTCATATGTACGTGACCACACACTGCCATAAACCACCTCTACCTGTAAATATTTTCTTAATCGAGCATTTTCATCATTTTTATTCGTAATGTCTGCTAAAATATATATACCGATTATAATAGAATAAATAAATATTTACAAAATGCTGTGCGAAGTTCGTGCTTAGTAAATTTAACAAACAAACATTAAAAAAATAATATGACAATGCCGTATTGACTCAACTGTGTTTTTGTTGTTAACGAGAACGTGCGATGGACTGATTTTAATGAAAAAAATATTTTATTTTTTAATATATCTTGAGAATGAATTAACAGTTAACATCATGACGACATTAATAATAAATATAACTGTCACAACAATAATGATAAATAATATTGATCGGTCACTTTCATACTGTCCCGTCTGTTATTGATACTTTTCAATCTAGTGTCACTTTGTAATTTTGGTACCACAATATTATCATTTAATAGTAATAACTTCCATATTGAAAAATGCACTAAATCTTGACCTTTTTATTATAGAAACGAAATCTCCTCTTCACAGAGAATATACCGATGTAAAAATATGAGCATATTACCATTTTCAAATATTAAATTTCACCATGCATATTCAAGCATTTCAAAATCCATTAAGCATGTTCCTACAGAATTATAAATTCGTTCAATTTTTTTATGTTTATATATTATAAAGGTACTTAATAAGACTAAGTGATTAGAGGCATTCTTATACGACGAGTTATCCAAGATTGGTTTGAATAATATTCTTAATATAATATAAGTCTTAAGTCGAGGTGTAACAGTTAAAATAGTTATTTAAATTTCTATTAATATTGTGCTCCCATATTTTGTGCCCCTCAAAGAAAAACGGTGTACATAAATATATAACTTATGGTAATCGATGAAAAATGTATTAAATCTCTATGTAGATCGTATATTTTTACTTGAAGACATAGCTACAGTAGTATCAGTTAAATGGTAGCGATCTGTCAATGTCGCTTTATTTAATTTATCTGTGATGAGAACATAGTACTACTACTACCGCTACTAATTTATCAATATAAACTACTATTTACAAATACATCTTCATTCCTTGATAGATACATATAACACATCATATGTACATATTAAAGTAGCACTTTTATATGTGTGTTTATTTCACCAAACGGTAATAAAAGACGTGCAGTTTTACGAAACAACGTTTTATTTATCGGTAATATTATCTGTACATAAGTACTCAATGTTCGTGTGAGAAGTTCTACTAATGTATGAGAGCAAATTTAAAATTCTGCTTTTAGCCCTCCATTTGCTTCATAAATACAACCATCGCATTTCTTATCCTACATATATTTTATTTTGTAGTATATATGGACTTTTCTCAATCCCATTTGGATTAGATTTTTTCAATGTCAATGTTTAATAAGAATGTCGAATAAAAAAACAGGCGGCAGACAGGTTAGCTCCTTCGGCTTTTCACACTACTCGATCAATCTTAGGGTTTTTTTGGAAACACATTTATTTATTTTTTACGATTAATCTTTAAAAATAATTACGATAAACCTTGTTTATCGTCCTGGGATTATATAGATTTAAAAAAGATAATTATTTCTTATTTATTTATTTTTATTTAAGAAAGAATACCAAATTTTGAAAAAAAAAATAACCAAATCTGCTTTAATCAATCACTAAAAATCTTTCATTCACAATCCATGGTGCATGTGTATTAAATTGATCTCACTCATACTGGAATAAAAGGTACCACAATCAATAAAATCTGTCAAAAATGTGCCCCGCGGGATCATAACATGGAGAACCAAGGGACTGTTGTAAAATTGTTATAGAAGATTAACTGTTAAAATAAACCTCGTGGTATATTTTATTTTCAGATTAGTCAGGTAGTGTATTTTATTAAAGCGAGTCGAGTCCTCCAATCCAATGATGCTCGATTTAATTTGATTAATTATATAAACAAATAAGTTAAACGTGCGAGTGTTGTGTTAATAAGGTTTGTAGACTGTTTGTTTTCAGTTTCAAATGACTTACTTAATTGAAAGGGGATGGAACCTGGGGAAAATATGTTTATTTGACGTGACTGGACCACAAAACAAGGCTTACGATTACAATATTACACTTGTTGTGCTGTTTTTGAACATCCTCGTTTTAAATTCTGATAATATATTAGACTCTGTGAAGGATTGTATTCATTATTGAGCCTATTCAAATAAAGCATTGAAACGGTGGCAAATATATCGCATTTCAGGTTGAGCATAACTTAGGCTTCAGTTTCACACTGTCTTTCATCAGTTTCTCCAACACCCATTACTTGTTTGTTCTTATCAAGGTTTCCTCTTCGACACGCATCCAAAATTGATCAATCAAACTTTTATTTTACCGACCAAACTTTCTTTATTGTTCTTGATTATTCTACATAAAAGATAAAATCTTTTATGTAGAATAATAATAAATAAGATTTGTCGTTAATCTCCACACACGCTGATGAGATTTAATTATTTCAAAATCAAATCATAATTTTCTAAAACAAGTTTGTGCTAGTATCACAATGGTAATTGTATAAATAAAAAAGATAATTTTAATGTGTACAAAAAGCCTGGAAGCATTGAAGAGGGACTGGCGCCATTCTCAATCTCAACTGACCGAATCGCCTCCTCAAATATCTCAATCCATTACTTATTTCTATAGCGGCCCCCACTCATTATTATTATTGTATTTTTAGACTTTTCCTATACAAATATCGTTTGCATAATAATGTGATCGATCACGGGCACAATTGTGGCCTGTTAGCCACAAGGCACACTGTATGCGATAGAAACGTCAGCGAAGTAGTGAAACTTATCATAGGCCACATAATCCATTGTCGCTTAATGTGTCAGAGTATTAGTACCGCTGCTGGTTATAATGACCACGTGCTATGATTTATGCTTCGTATGGAACAACCTTGGCCACGTGGAGCAAGTTTTCCTATTTGTTAATTCGATCCCCAAGAAGGGCGCTCTCTAATGGCTTATTCCAACGCCATACATTTTGCCACCGCGCCTTTCTATTTTCAGACATTCTCTTTTTTTGTTTTGTGTATTTTAGATCCAATTTAACATTTTACTATTTTCCCTACATATATTTAGACATCGGTGAACATTACTCTCACTTTATTTTGATAAATGTCTGTTATTTTATTTACAAATATTATAACAACAAGTGAATTTTTCAGAATGATGTAGTAAGAAGAAGACAGGTTTCGCCTCAAGTATTATTTTCACGTCGTCGGTAGTGATTTATTTTTAAAAAGCCACTGTCCAAGTACCAGCAAACATACAATAACACACAGTTGTCCTTGGGAATATTTGGCTTTGTGCCATGGCCCTCCAAGTTCACAAATTATCTATTATATTTATCCACCAACTTCTCCGACTCTCATTCTTTTCGCTTTCTTTTGGGGCCTTTTTGAAAAATTGCTCACTTTTCTCATATAAATTTCAGCAAGCTATGTAAATTCTTGAAAGAAAACATAGAGCACTGTCAATGTCAAAAACATAGGTCTATTATAAATCAATTCATTTACATATTTACGAGAGTCTCAATACTAAGAAATCGATGCCTCAGCCGTATCTACAATATAATAAATAAAATATTAGTCGATATTATTTTAGTATTACGTTTTTTATTAAGATAATTTCAATTAGGATAATATTTAAAATAATAATAAACCAATAATAAAAACTACTATAGTTGTAAAAAAAACTACTTTTGCTATACTTGATATAGTATAATCATGTATTTTTATGAACCAGGAAATAACAGTAAGGCCGGTGAGAGAGAGGCGATCGATAAGAATTTTTATGATTTAATCCTTATCTTGCCAACACAAAAGCTGCTGCTTGTGCTATTATTTAAGGGATAATAAAAAAAACTACTATCGAGAAAATTCTCTTTATAGACCTGATAAAATAATTTGCCCGGAATATCTAATAGCTGAATTTCTCTAGAGACATGGTCAGGATTATATGATTTATAGGCACCGCTATTTTCAACACTTGTACATTATATTATGTCTTGATTTTTGGCCGTTGCGTCGGCTTGTTTGAAATCATTTATTTAAATGAAATTCTTTGTCAAAAGGTCAAAGGCTTCTTTTTATGAAGGATGCTTTAATTTTGAACATTTTGTCCCGTGTAATCCCAAATGAAGAATGTGATGTATTAACGTGTGGGTAAAGCTCGACATTTAAGTTTAGATGGATGAAATCTCACTGAGCTGCCACATTGATGTATGAACCACTTCGTTTTATTTTATTTTATCCGTTTAATACAAATACACATCACAATAGTTAAACCCATACCGAGTGGTCCTGGTCTTAATATTATTTCAGCAGGTCGTTTCAATATCGTATATTATGTTTTTCATAATATTTGTCGTCGCTTTAAAATAATAACTAAGAAGGGCGAAATGAAGGGAGGAGGAAGACATGATTGATGGCAGTCAGACCAAGATTGATGATGGCATCGGAAGTTGAAGCGATTCAACTGCATTGCTCACCTGTTACAGTTAATACAACCCTGCAATTAACATTACCTACAATCATGCTACATTATTGTAGTTTGAAATCCACCATCATTTTATGTATTTATATATACATCATCGACTGAATCTGTACGGCTAGACATTCGGGAATGATTGAAGGACGAGCATGAAAATTTGGGCTCTTCGCCAAAGAAGTCCACATCTATTCCTTCACCTTCAATACAAATAACATGTTCGAAGCCATTTAAAAAATAAACCTGGCTTTGTTGATATATTATATAATATTATCTTATAACATTTATCATCCTACGCCTCAATATATTTCATCTTACATAAATCACCTACCAATACCGCAATCTAACCGCAAGCCCTGCAACAATTTTATTTCAGAATGTATATATGAATATTAGTTAAATTTATTTGCCTATTTACCTCTAATATATAAATAAAACAATTAAATCCATATATGTAATATTATTGACTGAAAACATTATTTCTGTTAATATGCAGTATGTAAATTATTAAATAGACCATCATGTTCACAGCATACAGTGATTTTAAAAATATATATGTATATATATATATATATATTTCAAATTCGGTGTATAGGTACTTTAGACCGAAATAAATATAATGAATGCCAAGAATAACATGCAAGCATTATTAAAGTAATATTACATATGTACATGTACACCGTGACAGTTCGACTAAAATGATTATTTTTTTATTTGTTTTTTTTTTCAACTTTTTTGTACCTATATAACAAATAACAATTTACAACCTCACTAGAACTAGGCCTGTGTCATAGTAATAAATAAGATGTCAATCAATGTTTTGTCTTTTCAACTGAATATGAAAGGGGATGACATGGGAAAGAGGGAAAACACAGTCACACAGTACATATTATATTAATAATGATCCTTTAGCATTGACAGGTGTATTGGCAATACTGTCATACAATAATATTATTTATATCTACCAAGCTTACTACACTGCGATAGAAACAGACAATGCTTTAGAGAAATTTCATGTTAGTTATAAGTACAAAGAGTTATATTTGATGTATGAAGAAATTGCAAATATATAAGACAAATTTGACAGTATAAGAAGATAAACTGCCACAGAAGTTAATAAAGCAGGAGATGATAAATAGCGGGTGATTTGTGGTCCAATTCATCACGTTAAAGTGCATTTTAATAGCTTGTAAAAATGAGAACAGATGGCCGAGACTACTGGCTGCTCATCATCATATACGAAGACAAGCTGCTTACTAAAATAATATATTATATTTTTACTTCTCGTACTAAAATAACATGTCCATTGAGGTCGGCTACTCCAGCCGTGGCTTTGCAGTCCAAACTAAATTATATTCAAATATTATTATACTCTAGGTTACACGACTCGACGCGACGCTCACAACGTGTATATTCGTATTATAAGGTCACAAAGCATTTTTGGTCGGAAATGTCAAGACCACTATTTTTATAATGCTTCTTTGGAAATTAGGGCATCAAATTGAATTTTACATTTTTGAACAAACATGTTAAGAGCTAAATATGTAAATGGTATTTTTTATTAATCGACGCCATGTTTTTTTAAATAAATTCACTCCATTCTTGCTGAATTTTTTTCATACAGAATGTACAAATATGCTTATACAGATGCATATTTATATGCAAAGCCACTACGCTTCATATCCTACAATAATTAAACCGTAAAGCATCAAAATCCACGTTTGCTGTCCACTGTTGAAACCAAAAGCTTCAATCATACATAATATAATCACACTGAAATATGCATTTAGTATAGTTGCATGAAATTATTATTGATTTAAAACACAACCTTATTCATTTAGACGTCTGCCAAAACAATATTCCTAAGTATAACTCAACAGAATCAATTAGTTAGAACAATAAAAAATATCAGTTATAGGAGACATAAAATAAATTGATTTGCCAATCGAAATGTGCATACCTACGTTACGAATGCAAAAATGGTTCTAAAAATGTTTTTATTTCAATCAATAACTACTTACAATTATTTAAAACTACCAGAATAAACATATTTTACTTAAAATTAAATATGAAATCGGCAAATGAATGTTAAAGCACCGGTTACGATCCATGCATGGAGCTATTCTTATAGTCAAATAATACTATAGTAATTCAACAGCAAGATTGATTCATTGATAAGACTAGCGCACATCATTCTACAAAATCATAATAAATCAATGTCATAATGAAAATACTAAATGCATTGAGTTACCACATTTATTTAGTTACGAGTAGCTATGTATGTATGTAATATGGTGTGTAAATATGTGCTTAGTCCGGTATTATCCAGTGTTCCCGCAGGACTAGACCACAACTTCCTGTACTACTAATTGATAAACATACAAAGTCAAGGCAGCCTCCTAATAATGTATAAACATCCTGATCATCACCTTTACTTCATCATCACTCTATAGTCTGAGCTTAATATATTATTTAGTGTCCATGGCATGAAGGATGATTCCACTAAGCCTCTATATAAGTTAACTTGGGTATTTATTATATTAAAACGTCTCAATTAAATTATCTAAATTAATAGACTTTCAAATTTTTTATTGCTTTATCTTTTAAAAATATAGGCAGCATACAAATAATTTCGATGGGCCTGTTTAATACATAAACATATGTATAGTCTCTGAAGCTGTATTAGTTGAAAATCTTTAGATAAAATAAAATTTGTAATTTATGGTAGAACTTTCATTTACGTATTTATTACATTATGTACATAAATAATCTGTATGAAAAGTATGAGAATGCAAATGAACACAGTTTGCAGTTATCATTGTACGGTCTCCGGTCTTAATTATATGATCTTAGTCTTCCTGTATTCAATTGAATAATTTGTATGATGAAACCATTACCTGTTTTTATTATGAAGCTATGAAAGAGTATTCGCTTGGCTTATATCGTAAAAAACCTATACACAATATAAATAAACAAGTACTGTTTTAAACGATTAACAGACACTTAACTCCACGTCAAAACACTAACAAAATACTTGCGACTAAAATAAGCCAGTGATCTTTTTTAATAGCCACTCCCGTAAAAGTGTATTCGTCTCACTCAAGTATTATATTTTTCTTAAGATGGACGCTTTTTAAACTCAAAGTATATTCGAAATCATCAAACACTTTGACCGCTACCCAAGAAGTGTGTACAAAGTACGATATATTTTATGGAATGTATTCGAAGGAGGGTAGTTATCAGTACAGGTAGTGTGAAATGGTATGTTTTGTATGATTTGAATATAAGGCCATATTTTGAGATGGCGCAAGGAAACTATCTGGAGCATTGTACACTCACCGACTGCTTACTAGTAGTGAACAGTTAAAGAGACACATCTGACTTAGATTCTGCAGTAATATCTGCCGGGGCGAGACACGGCGATGAGATATTAATATATTTGGGTATAATAGACTGTGTTGAATCGATGTTGGATATGAGCAGTGCGGCGACAGGATAAAGTACTTGTAGTTGACAGGGTGTACGAGGTGCCAAGGGGTTTTTCTTATCCTTCACAATGGCTTTCTTCACAAAAGGCTGGTAAATAAATGCACTCAAAAGGGACGGAGGGGACTAGAGTTCTCGGCTTATACTTATATTTATAAAATGTGTGCTTGTACAAACACTTATGTACCTACATAAATATAGGACATACATAGTTGCATACTCTAATACTGATATTTTTATATGAAAGTGCAAGTATTTAGGAGAAGATAATGTGATTGGTGCCAGATGCCATCATCTTTTGTACTGTAAACCACTTTCAACTTTTAATAATCTAAATTTAGAAAAGGCGGGATGGATATCCTCTTTTCTTCTTCTTCTTCTTCTAATACTCTCGACTCCTTTCCTTCTCGACCCCAATCTTAATCGAAAATTCTTTTCAGCTCAGAGAGGCATCTTCTTGTATCCGCATATTCCTGCTTCTAATTTATTTCATGTTCACCCTTTTCGCTCCGTTTCAAATCACTTTTCCTCATTTCGGTACAAAGAAAATTTTAATTTACGTTCGATTGGCGATTGAGGTTCTAAAAAGTACATTTAAGTAAATAAATCTTACAACCATTTTTCATGAATTCACCTTCTGAGGTATAATATAAATGATAACTGACATTGTGTATTTCATTATTAAATGTTACCGTCCAAATAAATTGTCGTCGGCTGTTATCAGAAATGACTTGGGCTCTTAAACAGTCTATCTTCATGAAAGGAGCTCCTTTAGACATCAGAAGCAATTAATTAAAGATTCCAATCGCTTAAACAACAAAAACCACTTAAAGAAGACAAGTATGAAACGATTTGAAATTTATAGTACTTTGGTGTTTTTTAATAACCACCAAATTAATTATTAAAAGTCTTTGTGTCATCATCAAAATAACATGTTTATTTTTTTCATTTGCTCTTCTTATTTAAAAATAATTATAGATTTCATACAAAAATATAAACTTAAAATGCAATAATGAATAAAATTGATAGTTAAAAATAAAAGTAAATGTGAAGCATAAAGTAACTGGGTACATATTCCCGTGGGCAGCAAACGTAGCGTCGTGTACAAAGATATGTGCATTTTTAATATTTAATGTATCTTTCCGGAATATATTACTCTTATACAATTCATACTCAGTCTTTCTGGATTGTCAAATATACGAGATTTGCGATAAAAGTGTATAAACCAATTATTATTATATTTTCACTTAAATAATATGAAATATACTTTTTTATTAAGGGGTCACCTCTGAAGAATAAAAGAAAATGAACAAATTTCTTCGATTGGAATTACGATAATTGATCCACTTCGCGGTCTATTGGTTAGAGTTACGGGTTCCAGAGTAAGAACTGTGAGTTCAGTCTCTATTGCTATTACGACTAGATATACATATTTGATGTGATCTAGGAAACTATCTCTATATAAAAATATATATTTTCAGCTGACAATTACTTTTTAACAAAGATAATATAAAAATTATAAATTCTCTTTGTTAAAAAGTAATTAAATTTTAAATTATGTGTTGTGCAGTGTTTATCTCCCCTGCAATATAATGTATACGATCCTGAGGGATTATGACTGGTAGTGGTAGTTGTGGGTACCGGGACTAAAGCCAGGTCACATCACATTTCACTTTACTTTACTCCTCTTATTTTAACATCACCCTCTCGTGGTTCACAACAAAAATAGCAATTCACATAAATGATTTTTATGGAATAATCTGACTCTTGCTGCGAATTCTGCACCAAAATATGATATTGAGAGTAAAAGTCCAACTATTTATATTTTCCTCACAAAGAACTAATTAAAAAGCTCAAACTAAAATATCGGTTTACCTTTTGCAAATGTCGTTGGGATGAAGTACAGACTTGGGGTTCGAAATAGGCAGTAGACATTCTTCATTAAAAGAGAACTATTCAATATAGCAGGCAGCTTCCTTTCAGTATTCTTCGGCCTGGAATTTCAGGAACGGGACGCTGCAATCATTATACCTATATTTTATATCCTTCACATTATTTTTAATGATATAAATTATTAAAAGGTATTTTAATGAACACAAATAAAGTACCTAAATTATAAACGAAAGTGGTAGTATATGTATGATCGGAATAGAATTGCTTTATCCTCGGAATTCCTTTTTCCGATTGACCTCATTTTACTTTTAGTTCTTACTTCAAATTTCCTGCTGTCGATTGCTACTCACTGATTACCTCGTAACTATGACTATTAATACATATAGCAAATAATATTTAAATAACCAAATTACTTTTTATAAAAGAAAATATAGCGATTCAACCTATTATATTTAGGGTGCATAATTAAAATCATCTGTTTGTAGAAGACTTACTGGAACATTATCAAGATCAAACTCAAGGAAACCGGCCGATCCTCAAACAGTGGATAAGTCAAGTGTGATGATTTTAATTACAGTCACTTCTAACAAGAATTCTTTGAAAATATTCTTAGGTATTTATAACGGTTGGCTCCACCCACCACTTTTCTCATACTTTTTCTAACATTGTACGACCTAATAATATTTTTTATCTGTTGACCATACGAACAGTATACCCGAAAATAAATACACCCCATTCAAAGTTCTCCTAGGGATACGACTTCGCTAAATATAAATATAAAGTTTCATGAATCCTGTTATATTATAAAAATAGTTTCTAATGAGTGCTGATGCGATGAGTCGCGATGACAGCCTTTTAGCGACCGTAAAAGATGATTAATAATGAATAATTATAATTTCGTTACGTGGCTGACAACCATTATTCAAAATTATAGAGATTAATTCTGTTGACACATATTGCGAACAAGACACAAAAGCGTAAATCATAACAATGTGGTTAAAATAATTCATGAAACGAGTGATGAAGCAGAATATCTTAAATCTTTTAATATGGTAATAAATACTCTGAGCGCAGATCAAAATAATTGGGTTTGTTAGGGATGAAAAGCGAGTTCTGCCAACTCCACTCAAAAAATAACGCCACTTATCTTTTACAAATATTTCCAAATTAGAATTGCTTTACACAAATTCAATTATTCCAGATCGATTTTCACTCGGAAACCATTTACATTTTTTTTATATTTACACTCTACATGTTTTGAATGGCTTACGTTTGATGTTTGATTAAATTGGTAGGTATACCCATGTTCAATAGAATACTAATATCATCTAGTATCAGCATTATTAAATAGACACTGGCCGAATCCTCGGGATTAAATGTAAAAACCGATGACAAAAGACCAAATCAGTAAGGCCTCGTCTGGATTCTCAAAATTAATACGCCATCGAAAAAAATATTACTGATGATTTTTTTTATTTATGGCAAATTGATTTCCTCAGCTTCATCGGAATTTATAAAAATAATATTCGTGTGTTTGTAATAATATTATAGGGACGAACGTTCGTCTCCAATTAATAGTGGATGGCAGTTTTAATTGATAGCAATAGTACATTTGAAAAGTTTGCGAATGTGTATGTTATTAGTCGTAGTTTAAGGTGGTGCATGTCGAGCAACAAGTACAAAGAAAGCACTTCCAACCAACACTACCTTCATATTAGCCACCGCCACCGCCAACACCATCGCCATCGCCACCGCCACCGCCACCCATCGCCGCCTCCTTTCCGACCGACCACCATTCACTTGCTTCTACTTGTATTGAAATGTACGAGTGCTGTTGTAACTCCAGTCGACACCTCTACTTCAAAGTGACGGCAAAATTCATTGTCATCAAATGATAAAGACTTCAATTCAGTCTGGTCTCTTCTAATAGTGCCTCGACCTTTTAACGTACCCACCCACACGCCATATTTACCCTCGTAGACCGACGAGTAATGATACTTCTCTTATACCTTCAATAGAAATGAATACTTTTGCTTAATCATATTAATTTAAAAATATTCAAATAGCCAAAACACTTTTTCATCGTTAATAATATTGGCCATATTAATTATTGCTAAAATAGTTTCACCCTACTTTACACCGAGTACATCAAATATAGTCTACTATCTAAAAGTTAAGATAAGTATTCAATACCGCAAGACTTTCTTATAAATGTATCGTGCGGTTTCTCTTCTTCCTTTGCTCCCTAAACTTGTTCTTTGTTCCCGTGATGGTTTTAAGCTTAAAACGTGTTCTGTGTTCGTCAAAGAGCCTCCTGTTTATAATGACTTAACCTACTTATACAATGCCGGGATGTTTTATTACCTAAGATATTTAGATATTATTAAATATAGTTAGCAATGATTCGTGTGGCTAGAGAATAATAGATTTTTAGGGTCTACAATAATAATATATAGTATTTGTATACCCCAATTTAAGGTCGAGTGTTTGCTGAGGTCCGTTCTTCACCCCCAATCACTTCCTAAAAGGTTTTCTTATTGATCCTTTGTAGAACACTTCAAACATCAAACTGCTGCAAAGTATTATTATACAGGTACTCAATACAAATATATGTATATATGATTGTGACTATCTATAATGCAGTCTCAACTATGTGCTATAAAAATATCTAATCAAAGAATTGATCATAATATAAATTTTCAGGCGACTAAATTCATCCTCTGCAGAGCTCTGGAGTAAAAATTTATTCAGAGCTGATTTTATGTACTGGCATTATTGCTTTAGGCAGTGGAGCCAAAATGAAGGGAATTTATTATGTGAAAGTTCTGAAATATCTGAAATGAACCAGGATTATATCATAAAATAATATAATCTGGTAGTACGCAAGAAGAGAAGAGTGTGGGCAGAAGTTGAGAATAGTTGAGGTCGACAGAGGTGGCTTTACTAAATAAACCCTGTCTTATATTGACTGGCCTTCTCAAATTTGGGTTAAATATCGTTTCATTCCCCATTATATTCAACAACAACCTGATAATTATATAAAATACGCGTAACTTCTTGATATATAGGTATATATAATATAGTGAAGATAAGGTTTATTTTATAAAAATTAAAACTAAAAAACGATATCTAGAGTAATAAATAGTGTGGTAATATCATACTTTATTTGATTAGGATTCACAAATTAATTAGAATAGCTTCCTGCTGGTCTCTTTCCCGACGTGGAAGTTCTTTTAATTGTTTGACTTGAAGCCATTCCCATTTATTAGCGTTCTGAGTTATTATTTAAGCCATCATTACATTAACATATTAGCACAAAAACTAATCAAAAAGAAGAAGAGTACATTTATTTGAAACAGTATAGATCAAATTCTGTGAATTTAGTCCGTAACTAATTTGAAATAATAAAGACGTGAAAATCTTATATCAGGTATAATTCAACTTTAATAATAAAATTTATTTATACATTGAATCATTCAGAAAATTAAATTATTAAAATATGAAAATTGTCAGGTGTATCGTATATTTTTTTCATGTATTCCATAAATAATATCGATTGGACTTTGAATATTGTTTTTATATCATCGTGTGTTTATACTGTAATAAGTAGAATAATAGTTTTTACATAATGATACTTTATATATGTATTTTTTTTTACAATTTATTTTCCTCTCTTATTTTTCTAATAGCTATTACCCTGATGGTGCATTTATTTATTTCTATAATGCCATCGTGATCATTTTTTAAAAAAAAATGTATTTCAGTGGCAATTTTTTTTCTAAGATTGTATGTGGAACTAATTACTCTAATGACTACAACTACACAATATCCCCAATGGTATAATTGCCTAAGTACTAAGTAGGCTCCTCTACATACATAAATATACATAATATTTTGTATTATAACCATGTATTTTGTTTTTATAAATTATCTTTGCTGATTTTTATTTGATATCCGGAACTCCGTTTCATATTGGATGATGGAAAAATAACAACAACAAAACTAAGTGGTTCGACTAAGAATTAAACGAAGTCGTAGTCTGTTTGTATACAAATCAGTAATATTCTAGGTTACTATATTAATAATTCAATTTGAGTTCCTGAGAGACGAGATTCGACGTGATATACAAATTAGATTAAAGTCAATCATTCAGTCGCCGCGTCGTGTTTTGGGAGTAAAGCGATAATATGATATATTGATTCATAATACATATAATAGAATATAGCACAGAGGCCTCAGGTAAGTTAAGATATTATTCATGGTTGCTTGTATTGGATTGATTGGAAATCAACACACGTCATTTTGAAACCCAACTAACACCGATTGTTTCCCAATATTATTCAATTATTCCACGTATTTTCAATTAAATTAAGCGATTTCGTGTACAGTTCAATAATTCTGTAATTAAATAATAAAATATACGTGTTATGGTGGAAGTATTCTCCCTGCTCAAAGTATACATATAATGAGATATACAAGAAAGATGGCCTGGCCTTACCTTCATTATGACTCAATTGAGACTTTAACGAGGCTTGTTAATTAAAAATTTTCTTGCTTTAGATTAAAGAACCTTAGACAAAACCTACCTTTGCTGTGATTTCCTGAAAAACAACACCTTTTATCACGGAACAATGAAGCAATATTTAATTCAAAGTGATTGCATTTATAAAATTTGTCGATACATATTCAAACGGGTTCGAAAAGGAAATTGTATTTTTTAAATTGGTATTCAATCTTCTATATTTTTTTAATAATGGTACAGATTGAAATTTACCGATTTTTGATAGTATTGAAATTAATTTCCATTTAAATAATGTAAAACTAGGTTAAACCCACAAAATCAAACAAATGAGAGGGCAATCGATATTGTTATTTTGCATCTTTCAAAAGAAATCATTGCGGTAAATAAAAAGCACAAAGTATTTTCCACACCATTTTATACGTTAAAAAACCCAGGTGAAATGTAGTTTTCTGTCTCACGGGAGGATATTGTTGACATAAATTTGTGACTCCACCTTATATAACAAGGGGGCTATACTTTTATATAAATCTTGTAGGTAATACTTTAGCGTATTTTTCACCCCTTCAGAATACATATTGTGCTTGTATACACCTTTACCCTTATTATTTATACATAATATATAAATATCATCTGAAGTATTATATATTATTTGATAGTAAATTAATACAAATTTAACATTATCTTAAAACATTGTTTCGTGCAAAATAAATGGATTGTGTCACAAAAAATGGTTAATTTTTCATTTTAGAGTTGGAAATGTCGGACACTTTACTCCTCTAATAAACTTCCTTCTCGTTGAAGATTTTTATCTTTTATCACAAACCATCGTCTCTTCGAACATTTTTTTCCTCAAGAAAATCAATTATATCCATGCTTTTCTAATATTTAATATTTGCAATATAGAAGCTTTTATAATAATAAAGATGATATTTATTTATTAATTGACAGGTGTTATTTTAGTAAATACTACTAGTCTTATGATTTAATTTATGTATTTTAAAAAGTGTTTCTACGTGAAAATTTGTTATACGACTATTACGAGTAATTATATATTTTATTCAAAAATTCAATAGGCATATACATAGGTTACAAATATATGGATGTAAATATAAATATTTGGAACGCGTCTGCTGCTTTTGGTGACAATTTTAACTATCAAGTAAGTAACCCTACTTTTGATAATTTATACCTTAAGAAATGAAATACAATAATAAAGGTGAATCATTTAGCATAATTCTCAATAATATAAGGGAAAACATCTGTCAACGAGACTCAAGCAACCCTTAGAAAACTTCTTGAATGTCCAACCCAACTACTGTCACATCAAAAGGACGACTCAATTTTTAGTCCTTCTCTTGCTTTCACCATATTTCACTATTCTAGAAATCCTTTTATGACAAAAAGAACTTTTCATCAAATAAAACATTGATCCGCATCATTTCAATGTAAATAATTTATTCTAAACGAGACTTTATTTGGGTCCTTTATAAAATGGCAAACAACACAAGTATGACTGAGCCAGAATGAAAATGTTAAAAGTCAAAGAGAACGAAATGAATGCATGGCATTGTTGTTAAATTACCCTCTTGTTTGCCATACTTACATACCTTTTCTCAACCGCTTCGCTAATTAAACATGCCCACATGTTACTCACAAAATATTATAATTTACTTCATATTATTTGTTGGTGGTCCAAAATTATTCTCATGTTTACTTATTATAAATGTATACCCATACTAGATAAACACACGCTTTGCGATGCTTATTATAGATTACTATAGAATCAGTAAATTATAAATATCAGACTACGATACCATAACCTCAATAATGATGATACCTCTTCTTCTTCTTCGATACAGGAGATTAAACCAATGAGAATAATTGTACGAAAACAAATATTGTGAGATTGTGATGAAAAGAGTCACCCTACGGAAATGTAAAATAAATAATTATGAAAAAAAATAATTAACCTCGACTCAAACCTGCGTCTTCTGGTATGGCTCCAGATACACTAACCACTATGCTACTGAGTGGTTAGTGCATCTGGGGTTTGAGCAAAGCCTTCTCCGAATTAGTAGGCACTGGTTTGAGTCCTGCTAGAAATTATTGTTGTATCGAAGTTAATTCATTTGTACAGAATTATTTCGCTTTAATACACTTTAACATAGTGTTAAAATTGTAAAATCTCTAGTTGGTTCAACTGATTTCACAAAAATATTATATGAAATGTAAAATAACTTAATCAATAAGTACATTTTAAATAATATCACGTGTACTCGTTCCTACACAAGAATAAATGGACACTGACGGCATTCCTTAATTTATGTGTAATAGATTTGTTTTGTACTATAATAATGAAAATGTACTCAGGAGCCACATAGCTCACTGTTTGACTAAACTGGCCCTAAACTTGTGTTAATTAGCTCTATTCGGAGGAATCCTTAAGAAGATATGACCGCGATATGATTTTACAGGCAAAGCGATCGAATACGATCATAAGAAGCCTTCACTTTGATAATAAGGACATACATATATTATGTGGATCTCTTTGGAGCTCCTACAAAAGTGATTTCTTTTAATTGTGAGTCAGACAATGTTTGTGTAAAAATAAATAAATATTATTATCGATTTCCAAACATTGGAGCGTCTGGCATTCACAAGTAGGAGAAGTCTAACGAAAGTCGGATTTTCACGGACGATAGAAACACGATAATAGAATCAGTCGACACCTGCGTCTTAGAATGTTTTAACGGAGCAACGAGGAATTTGAAACGAGAGAAGAGACCGAAATGAGTGGGATGAGAAGAGGACTTTTATATGACGCCTTAACATAATCGAAATATGAAATAAGAGGGAGACGCGTTTTGAAATATCCGAGATACTGGAGCACAAAGAACCGAGAAGATTCGCTGGCATTTCTATCAATGTCCTACATACACAGTACATCCTCTTCGGATCCTTATTCCATTCCGTTCCCGTTGGAACCATTACACATGAAAAGACCTCAAAATATACTTTTGCATCTTTCAACACCTACCTGATGATGAAATCCTTTCAAATGCATTCGATTTCTACAGCTCCTACAAGAATCACATTAAAAAGGAAAAATATCGTGGTGCTTTACACCAAAACTAACTTTTTATTTATAAATGATGTAGGCTTTTCCAATAAGAAGAGTCGAGGTCGATTCAAAGACTGGCCCTCGTATATTAATATTTTTACAAGCTCGACCCAAAATATATTTCCTAAATATACTTACATGGTTTGTTTTGAGCTACCGCCCTACGAAATTGATTTATTCAAAAACAAAAATAATATTTGAACTTCGGCAGATAAAATATAACTTGTTTTTTTAACGTTCCAATACTTAAGTTTATTCAAAAAACAATGTTTATATTGTATAATGAACAATTTATATATTTTTGGGTACTTAAAATGACAAAGTAAAAATTAAGTATTTTAGTACCAAGTTTAATAAATACCTATGTGTAGGTATAGCTTTAATTTTATAGTTGTCATGTGTCCATTTAATTTATTAAATATTAAAGACTATTTCAGTTTTTATAATCATCAAGTCCATGTAAAATGAAGGTGATTCGGGGTTTTGTATCAAGATAAAATATAATTAATTAAGACATTCATTTGAAACGTTCTCTCTTATAAAAGATAAGACTGTGTAGCTATAATTTGTGTAAAGGTTTCCATAATTTGAAATATCTGTGTACTTGATAACTATTTAGCTTTTTCTAATTATCTTGGGCACAAAAAATGTTTAATAGAATGTAATAAGTATGTAAAAGTACATATTTTAAATACCCTCTTCTATTTGTACATTATAATCCCGACGCGACGCGACGAGAGAATTGCTATGCCTTTTGTACCTCCTTTCACAACTCTGAATATTAAACTTGGCAAAACTTTCCTACAGTCTGAGTGCAGCAGCAATTTAGGAAGCCGGTCGCTTTGTTCTAATATATGTAAAGGGCTTGTGCTTTTGTGTGTCTAGCTATGTTTTTAATAATGATTTATTGTAATATACCTACATATGTACGTGGTGTGATCAATAGTGATATTATCGAAAGTGCACTTACCTGGTTTACTATAGAAGCACATGCATATATACATACACGCAATATAGGTCAATATTCAGCGATGTTGTGTTGTATTATAACGCGCTAGTAACCAGACTAGTGTTATATTATCTTTGAAGATATCTACGGGTCAAGTGACTATAAAGCTTTAATACAAGCCTCTACAATACGTAATATTGCTATACAAACCTGATGGTCGTCGTCGGTTAATCATGATTAATTTCGATTTGCAATCCCAATCATAGTTAATCCGAATCGCTAGGTTTATTATAATCCTACAAAGGTAAACAATCGACGTTTGCATTTAATTTTCCAAGCCGATGAGGGGAAATAAACAACGGGAATTGTTATAGAGCTTCTGAAAATTTTCATTTTTTTGATGTGCTTTTTTTACATCTGCTTTTACCAACTTGGCTTTAATAACATCCCTTTTTATGGATACTTAACCTTTCGGCTCTATACGTAAGTACCGCCTGCAAACCTATTTTTTTTAAGTATCGTCCTATTCAATAAAAAAAATTTTTGAGCAATAAAGCCACAACCTTATCACATAAATAAAATTGTTTTTATTAGATAGCAGTCAGTAAATTTTGATTATTTTTAGAAAAAAAATAGGAATGTAATTCAGAGCAATATACACAACAATATCTTTTTTATTTGTCAATAACTTAGCTAATGGTGTAATAAGAGTGTGTTAGTGAGTCGTGTGTGCACGAATAGACTAGAGCTATTGGTATTGGTGTACACGCCCACACTATCATAACACTATTATATTGAATATGGCTCTATATAACATTTGTACGATAATTCAGTTGAAATGCATTCAGTGCTACTAAGCATTATTCTCACCATTTGGCCGTAGCCGTCGAGTTTCATAATATAGTATGTGTACTCTTATAGTTCATATTTTCCTCCTAATTATACATTTTAAATACTGTACGTACATAACTAAGCCAGGCGTAGTTGTTGAAGAGTTTTGAAAGTTCTCCACCCTGAAGCTTACCTCATTGTACCTACGTTAGAATTTTTTAATTTTCCAGTCAGTAAATACATTTTTATGAGAGCCATTTTAGCTAAAAGCAATTTAGTGACATACCTAGTTGTTAAAGTTGTACAAAGGGTTTGACTTCATTGTTTTTTTAAATTCTAATTTTAATCAACACTATTCCATAAAATATACACCCAGGTACGATGTTAACATACAGAAGCTATTATTATTACTATTACATAGGTAGGTTTATCGTTATACCTATGCAATTAAAACATTGCTTGATTGCCCATTCAATTTAGGAGGTCCGGAATAATAGGTAGAAAGGTAGATGACCATAATAAAATGATCAACCCTACTCTTTCTGAAAGAACAGTTCACCCGTTTATGATTGTCCTCCTTTTTCATCATGAAAATCAATCAATTTCTGCACCTCCCCTGTCATATTTTTTGTTTGTTTTCATTTCTATGAAAATTATTCTCTTATACAATTTTTAAAGGGATGTAGAAATAAATAAATTTCTATAAAATGCAATCAAGTTGTTTTGATAGTTTGTCCTCATTTTCTTACGAAAAAATACCATAATAATAATGTTGTATTCTGACCTTCTGATTAGTGATTTGTAAAGCAGAAGGCGATTATCAAGAGTCATTACTCATTATAGATCTACGGAGCATTTGATCCGCGATCCTTTCATAATAATATTATGTGTCGACATGGGTTTTACCGACGAGACAGCTGTTGACAAACATGAAAAGATCTCCGATCAGATGTTACGTGTTTAATTAATGATAGCCTTTCAAGTAGAAAAGAAGCAAGAGTGCTTGCCGATTGCCGACAGAGGTCGGTAACCTCGTGTAGCTGTAAGAAGTTGTACATAATATTTTATTTCAAAACGGATAAACATAATCCACCACATAATCATTTATTTATTGAATTAAAAAAATATTGTATATAAAATATCATTTTTATTGATTTGATTTTATTCGATTTATTCATATGGCAATTTTCCAGATTGCCGCCGGTAAACACAAAACAAGTGTCAAATAATGTTGACAGCTCCGTTACTCTTGAAGTTTAGTGGTTAAATGTTTTGAAACAGCGATAGAAATGGCAGGAATAGTAAAGAAATTAGATGAAGCTGTTGTTAACAGAATGGCTGCCGGCGAAGTCCTTCAGAGGCCGGCATCAGCCCTCAAAGAGATATTGGAAAACAGGTTCGTAAACTTTTACTGGCAGTAACATTTTACTATTCCTCCGTAAATGACACAATAAAACTTTTTTAGCTTGGATGCTAAATCTACTAATATACAAGTCGTCGTTAAAAGTGGTGGATTAAAATTTTTGCAAGTAAGAAACTAACGACATCATTAAAATACCCTTAACCACAGATTGATTTTAAAAATAGGTGCAAGATAATGGTTCAGGAATACGAAGAGAAAATCTCGAAATTGTCTGTGAAAGGTTCACAACATCAAAATTAGAAAAGTATGAAGATCTTAATAAAATATGTACGTATGGTTTTCGCGGAGAAGCTTTAGCCAGTATTAGTCACGTTGCACATCTCACAATACAAACTAAGACTGATGATGATAAATGCGCTTACAGGTAGTTTCAGGTTCATATTTTATTTGACATCCTTTAATTATTATTGTATATCTGTTAGAGCATCTTATGAAGATGGTGTACTAAAAGGACAAATCAAGCCATGCGCTGGAAATAGAGGAACACAAATAACTGTTGAAGATTTGTTCTATAATATCCATACAAGAAAAAGGGCATTACGGAGTCCAGCTGAAGAATATCAAAAAATATTTGAGATACTTGGAAATTATGCGGTTCATAATGCCAATGTTGCATTTTCACTAAAAAAGCACGGTGAAAATATTGATTTGAAGACACCTCATAATTCTAACTCTATTGATAATATCAGGATTGTAAGAATTGAACAACAATTATAACTTTATCAAAAAGTTTGATACTAACTGGTGATTTTAGATTTTTGGCAATACCATTGCACGAGAATTAATGAATATTTCTGTTACTGATGATTCTTTAAAGTTAAAAGTCAACGGATGTGTTTCGAATGTGAATTTTTCAAACAAAAAAGGGACATTGTTACTTTTTATAAATCATCGACTTGTTGAATCTTCAAGTAACTCGCACAAAATATTTTTTTTACCATTCAGAAAAATTATTCTTACCTACTACTGTTTTTTTTTGTAGATTTGAAAAAAGCTATTGACAAAGTTTATGCAACATATTTGCCAAAAAATGGTCATTCATTTGCATATCTTAGCCTTGAAATAGGTAATTATAGTACATACATATTGCAATAATGTGGAATGTTCTTGTAAGTTATATACAATTCATTTTAGATCCTCAAAATGTGGATGTAAATGTACATCCGACAAAACATGAAGTACACTTTTTATATGAAGAACAAATAATAGAAAAAATTACTCAAAGCATTGAAACTGCTTTATTGTCTTGCAGTACCTCTCGAGTGATGTATACTCAGGTAAAATAACACTGAAATATTTTCTTTTTATCATACTACAATATGTTCATAGACTATGTAATAATCTGTGATTCCATTTAAGGCCCTTTTACCAGGAGCAAAAATTCCTAATCTAGACGAAATTATCATTCCGAATACTCAAAAGGCCTTACCTGCTAAACATTTAGTCCGTACAGATTGTACAGAACAAAAAATAGATCGATTTTTTGGAAATCAACAAAGTGAAAGTACTATGAATACAACAACAATCTCGTATGATAATATTGAACAAAATTTTACAGGAGTAGTAACTGATCCAAAAAATACTCCTTTAGCTAAATTAAAAGATAATTTAAATTCAATATCAATGGCCAACTTACCGAAGCATTCTGTTTATATAAACCCTAAAGAATCATTTAAAACAAGACAGTTCAGCTTGGAGAGAAATGAAACTAAATTGACAAGTGTATTGAAATTAAGATTGCAAATTGAAAAAATGTCTAGTCCCGCTCTTAGGGAAATATTAGCCAATTTAGTTTTCATCGGTTTTATAAATCTGAAAAAGACCATTATTCAGCATTCTACAAAAATGTTTCTTTGCAACACCAGCAAGTTAATGTAAGTTTTGTGTTGATCTAACTATTGAATGCAATATTATATTGATTTAATAATTTCACAGGGAAGAGTTATTTTATCAGATTTTAATTTATGATTTCCAAAATTTTGGATTCATAAAATTTACCACGTCATTATCAATTTATGAATTAACATTACTTGCATTAGATCTTCCAGACACTGGATGGACACCGGAAGATGGTATACATATTTATATACTCTGAATACATACTTTTTTCAGGTGTATTAATATTTTTTTTAATTATAGGAGAAAAATCAGATTTAGCAAACAATGTTAAGGATTTATTGGTTTCTAAATCTTCAATGTTATTAGAGTACTTCTCGTTAGAAATTGATAATGATGGCTACATTAAATCTTTACCTCTTTTACTGGGTTGGTATTGTATTAGTATTTAGTTTATTAGTATTTACATTTTCCAATTAAAAAAAAAAATATTTTTAGAAAATCATACTCCTTTCATGGGGGCACTGCCTGTATATTTATTACAATTGGCTACTGAAGTAAATTGGGATTCTGAAAAAGAATGTTTCGATACTTTCTGCAGGTGGACAGCCAAATTTTACTCCAGGCCACATCTATCTGATAATGAGAATACTATAAAAAATCAAGAATGGGTCATTGAGCATTGCATTTTTCCAGCAATGCGCAAATATTTCATACCACCAAAAGAATTTTCTGAAAATGGTGTAATCCTCCAAATTGCAAGTTTACCAGATTTATACAAAGTTTTTGAAAGGTGTTAATAAAACACTGGTTGGTTATAATTACTTTGTTTTATTTTAATATGAATCAATATTAAAAATGCGAATATGTTTGCTCTGTTCACCTTACAAGTAGATCAAGAAAATCAATTCATCCAATGCTTTCTTCTCTAATCAAGGTATTTTTTTTAAATTTAATATATTATAAAATAAAATTAAAAACAATGATCATGCAATTAGTAGCGAAGCCACTGGAAGAATAGAAGGCACTTTTTATTTTCTCAAACCATTTGTTAGGTGACCAGAGCTATAGTCCTTAATTAATGATCACTGGCATGATTCATTATTTTCGATGTTTTATATATTGAAATACATCAAGTAATTGTTTAGTAACCGTCTCAATATCGTCAGACTTGCTGGTTTTCAACGTGTAACTGTAGTAGGACTTATATTCACCGAGCATCTTTTCACAATCCTTTTTGCTAATGTTAGAATGCTTCTGCATACATATCTGAATTAATATTTTTAAAACAAATCGTAACTGCTCTTGGAGCTTCAATACATATTTAAGGTGACATTTTTGTTCATCCTCTGATTTTTTCTGATGGGTATCATCATTCAAATCATTACATTTTGAATTTGTTTTGGTTTTATTTTCTCCATTATTTAAGGCATCCAATATCATATTTAAAACAGGTTCTGTTTCTTGAATCAATTGTAAAATTTCTTGAAAACATTTTAATTGCAAACCAGAAACATCTATAATCAAATACATTTTATGTGTATGTGTATTACATAACTCTTTTTATGTCCATAATTATTTTTTGATATCTACTTACTATTTGCTTGGTATTCAACTAATGCAATATGTTCTAAATATATTGTTAAAAGCAAAGTGATGTCTTCTAATGGTAATGCCAACTCTGCTGCTTGAACATAATGACTTTTGCTGTTGTTTAGATTATTTTTAAACTTTACATTATCGATGGTCATCTCTCTTAAAATATGCATGTTCATATAAATTTTGCATTAACACTGATAAAGAAATTAGGTAAAATCAATTGATATAACAATACCTGCATTGGTTATGATAGAGAGATGCTAATCTATGATGAATAGATGCAGCTCTAAACTGATATAAACATTGTCGAGGGCTATCAAGTAGAGGACAGTTTTTAAGAGCTGTTAATAAAGCATCCGCGGTTTCTTGTGCTGCGTGTGGACTTTGGGGTGGATTGTTTTGAAGAAGACAAGCTTGATTATATAAAGCACTACTTAATTCCCACTGGACCAAATCCCTCAGCCTTTCATTTTTGTTGGCAATTGATAATTGTAAAGCTTTTTTATAATTATCTATAGCTTGAGAATAAAGTTTTTTTTGTTCGGAACTGAAATAAATACATATAATAATTAATTATGGTATTAATTTTTTTTATAGACTATCAATATGAAGATTACCTGTGATCAACTAAATTGCAATGTGCTCTGAATCTCAAAAATCTCCCAGTATTACAGTGCAAGAGTGCCAGATTTGGAATATCTTTGACCTTTTCAAAAAGTCGCAGTGCATCACTAAGGTATGCAATTGATTTCTCCGAAAGAACTTCATATTCTTGTTCTGTGTCACTTGTGACATCTTCAGAGCTATTGCAAAAGTCGGCATACTTTACTAAAAAAAAAAAACAGTTAAATTCAATTTTAAGAAGTTTAAGTCACCATTAAAACAAGTATTAACCTTGAGCATCATACATATATTTGACACCGAGCTCATTTTTTACTGATGCTATGCGTCGAAACAGTTCCTCTTTTTTATCTTTAGCAGCATGTTTGAGTGCTTCATTGTAGAAGAAACAACTTTTTAACATTGATTCCTCAAGGTTTTCAGGCGGTTTGATACCTTAAATGGAAAATAATATTGAATAATAGCTTAAATAGTAATATGTTAAATTAGTATTTATATACATATTGATGCCTCTTGGGAATCAGGTAGATCTCGGTTTAGTCCTAATATTTCCATATCTTTGGACACTTGTTGTGAAATAAATTTTTCAGTTGTAGAAAGACTGTTGATCTGTTTAACAAAAGTGTCTTCGTAATCTTTCCAATTCATAGAAAATTGAAAATAATTGTCCCCAGCACGGCCCAGGAGACATGTATCTTCTACAACTTTAACATCGTTCAACATATTCGTTAGGATGTTTTGACAAAGTTGTGCCAGTATAATGTACTTAAATGAGAAGCCATATTTATTTTCATTGTAATACTGTTCTGCCAGGGTGGCATAGCTGAGACAAGCTTTTTCATACAACAGTACTTTTAAATGCAATTTCCATGCAACATCGTTAATCTTATCAGGCTCTTTTAACATGGCTAAGTGTTTCTTGTTTCTTAAAAGGGCTCCATTTACACTGTCGATGACTGTATTGAACTCTTTATTTTTCTCCTGATTGCCTTTTTTCTTGTCTTTTTTACGTTTCTTTAAGTTTTTATCTACTTTAATGGAATTATTTTCACATGGTGGCATTGGAATGCTTTTTGAAGGATCGACTATTTGAGTAACTTCTTTTTCGGGATGTAATGGTTCATATTTCATTGGTATTGGTTGAAAAGGCTTCGACATTTGTGGACACTCTTCTTTACCAGCATCCTAAAAATATTTTTACAATAAATATAAATACATACATATGTATTTATAAAATAAAATAATATGAGCACATACTAATTCAGCATCTTTATTTGGAATTTCAGATTCACAAAATAAATTTAAAGCTGACAGTCCATCCTTGACGAGTTCTATAGCAGATAAACATCGATCTATAGTCTGTTGAGATAATGTCGCTGGTAAAGAAGGTTTTTTCCTAGAAGTTTTTTTCTTTCGGCCACCATCATTTTTTTCTGGTTCGTGAAATATCTTTACAATTTTTGGTTCCTCTGATGAAGAAGTTTCAACTGAAGAATCTTCCTCAAATGCTTCTCTGTAACGGCATGTAGACGAGTCACCACATTCACAGTCCCCTGGATTTTTTTCTATAAAAAATAGTGAATTTCGACTTAATTTTTAGTACCATATATTGTAAAAAAAATATTGAGACACATACGACTAAAAGATGGTTGCCCTGGATTTGTATCAGCAGGAATAAAAAGATCAGCAAGCATATAGTACGAAGATGCAGCAATTTGTGGATATTTTTCAATGGGCAATAATTTCAAACAGTTTTCTAAGAGCATTTTGATATGAACCGACTGACAAGGTGTTTTCATATTTCTAGCGACTCTATACAACAACATTGCCACGGGTACTGTGAAAGGATTCTGATCTGAAATGTCCCCAACTTTTCCACAGAGGGTTGTCAAATCATATAATTTGACTACGTCATCATGGACACCCTTGAATAGCCAATATGTGTGACCAGCTTTAGTAGCATTTGACTTTAAAAATGATAATATGTTTTGTGCAACACTTTTGATTACATTCGGAGAGAACTTGGAATCTTTTAAATTAGGCAAATCCTCAGTTTTTATCGGTTCATATTTTTGAACAATGCCGTCGAGATGATAACACATTACAACTTCGGGTACATTACACATCAGATTATCGAGCCAATAGTCGATACCGGTCAGAACATTTATCGGTTCACTGGCATTTCGAAGTCTCAAACTTACGCAGGGACGATCGGCTCCTCCAAATATGGGCATATTACTGCCAATTAACATTTGAATATTTTCAAATGTCCACATAACATTTCTATTGTAGGTGTGATCTGTGAAGCCGGTATCGGGAATATTTTCTCGGTCACTCGGATCAGGTAGCTTGGGTTCGTTGATGGGTGTAGCAGGTAATTGCAGTTGATCGCCTCTGTTATCAGTAGATTGCGCTAAGCTATGATACAAAAATTTTGAAACTAAATTTTTCTCCTGCAAAGCGTGGCGACTTTTACTTTTTACATATGTTATTTCTTCTTTCCCACGAAATGATTTCAAAACTATTTCATAAAAAAACTTTTTCATCCAAGACCAATCTGATTTCATGAGGTAACGATAAATATCAAAATCATCAACCAGCAATGTATTTTCCACTCTATGAACAACCATGCTTATCTAAAATGAATTGTTGATAAATTATTTTACCTTGTTATATTTTCTTTTAAATGTTAGTAGATGATTTAGTTAAATTTGAGCACTTACCACTGCATTAGGCTGGTAGGGCAATTTTAATAGACTTTTTATACATTCAGCCCCCGATACCACGTCAACTTCCCCCACACAGTCGGGGAACTTATGAGCCATTCGAAAACTGGAGGTGAAAAGTGAATATTAGTAATGTGAAGCTAAAAGTAAAATAACAAAAAGTAAACCTCGAATAGCCGGTGGAATGAGTGAGAGCGTATCGGAGTCCATAAGAGTCGGTGGCGCTGCTGAGCCAGTTTGCCGGAGGCTGCTTCAAGTCAGTGTTGCACTGAAGACGCACGAACTGCGCTGGACAAACAACGCTGCTGTACTTCACCACGGCCACTGACTTGACGCTCTCCTGGAATCACACACTGCTTTGTTCAATATTTCAACTCATCGTGGTTTCCACATCGCAAATATCCTCGTCGACTCTAAACTAACTTAGATTCGCTCTAAACTGACAAATACCTTTTTTTCTTTGGCCTCCGAGTTCATTTGGTTTATTTTATCAGCGGAGTCAACTTCTGTGTCGGCATCCATCTCTTCTTAATTCAAACTGTCAATGTCAATCTGACATTACTTCGAGACTGTTCTCAGTGTGGCCAGCACTAGTTCGTTCTGCATTCATTCATCACTCTTCCGTCCTCTGTTCTTTGTTACTTTACAAAAAAAATAAAACAAATTCAATGAGATTAGGAGATTTTTTTTTGTCTCAGAAACCTTTTGGTTAAATATCCATATTCACATATTATTAAATAATCTATACAGATAATAAATAAACCTAACACAAGGAACAAAATCAAAAACACGTTATTTTGTTGCTACCTTTGGGTGTGTTTTTCGACAGAAAAATCTCTGGGAAAAACAATTCAAAAGTAAAGTCTCATGTTCGTGTTCTAAATTTAAAAACTTTATCCAGTGAGTACCTAATTTTCAAATTAAAACATGTTAGGTTTATTATTTGAATTTTATTTTTATAAAATTAACACATAGTAAATCACAGATAATATATATTAAAATGTATTTGAATAGTAATGCTTTAAAAACACATATGTAGGTACCTAAACTTTAACTAGGTATAACTTTTTACATTTGAGCCTGTTGAATTTCCTGTATTAAATATTTTACAATATTTGCCTATGAATGATAACAATCATCCCAAGTTAATAAACATATAATTATAAAAGACTTTGGTGATGAATGCAGTATTAAATTTATCTAATTGATCTACAAAAAAACTTTATCCCTTTTTAAATTTAATCAATAATAAACTAGTTGTTAAATAAATTACAATCCATATACACGTTGAAACAAAGCCCCAATAGACATCGGGATTGTCAATATCCCAACCTCTTTGTAATATTGATCGAAGACTTTCTGTGGACTTTGTTAATGGGAGTACAAAACTAACATAACGTAGAACCTGATGCATTCCTTCTACTGGCCAAATGATTCCACATAACATGATCATCGGTAAGAAGGATCCCATAGCAAGATATGTTGCTGTTCGTTCCGTATCGCACAAACATGACACAACGAAACCTAAAATAATAAAATGATAGATATTAAAACTAATTGAATAATATTTAATTTATATTCAAATATTTACCAAATGTCATGCCACACAAACCCGTGATGAGAGTTAAAACAACGACCCATATCATAGGACCTTTACACATCAAATCAAAAACTCCAAATACGAATACCAGTACTAACAATGTCTGTACACACATGACAATAAATTGAGTTATTACATGGGAAAATAATATCTCTGTACCTGAAATAAAATCAATTGTTATAACATTTTTCCCTAAACATTATTTTAGAGAATAATTATTAAATACACACCAGTAATTCCGGAAACCAAAGATCTTTCCAAAATACCTTCATTTCTTTCAATCAACATGGCCACTGATGTAAGTGCAAGTGCCAAAAAGAAAATTATGCTAAAATGTAAAAAAAAATTCACTCTCCAAAATTTCACAAATAAAAAAATATATTATCTTACGTCAATATAACTCCAGGCCCAGCAAATTCAGTGAAATCAGAAACTCTCAATCCATATATGGGATCATTAAACTAAAAAAATATTTGCAATAAATTGGCAATCAATTTTTGTTATTTCCAATTTGTGAATTTAAGAGATAGAGAATCTTACTTTGATTGGAACTTTATAAACTAAATCATTGTATCCACATGATGTTGCAAGAAGTCCAGAAAATTTATTAAATGCTTCAGTGAAATCTCTGAGAAGGAGGAATTCAATCTGTTTATCTAAAGAAGAAAAAAATGTGAACATTGTATTAAATTAAATATGAAATGATGATGTTGATAGATTCTTAACTAACTTGATATATCCATATGAACATCCACCACAGAGCTATCAATTGCCTCATTAGTTGTATCTCTCAAGTCTGATAGACGTGACTCTAGCCCAGAAGAGAAGTTTTGAGGAAATACAACTACTGCCCAAGCTTTCCCCTTGTATGCATCCACCAGAGCATCTTCTCTTGTCTCATATAAAACCTTTTATTGAAATTAATTATAATGATTAATTTTCACAAAGTTTTAACTTTATTTTATAAACAGTGAAACTTCGAATTTACAATAAAACCTGTTTGGCAGTATTCTTAGTTACATAGAAAATTTTAATTTAACCTTCTTTATACAATTAAAATATATTTAAACAAATTTCACTGGACCCTTAAATTGTAAATTCAAGATTTTTCTGTGATAATTTAAATAAAAAAAAATTACCAGGTTCCCTTTTCGTTCCTCGAGATATTTCAAAAATTTACAGCTTAGTAAAGTATAATTACAAGAATCCATTTCTAATAGACAAGGCTGAAGTCGTTGAGATAAGGGTATTTCATTGTTAACAATAGCAATATTAAGTCCAATTGGATCATGACCAATGGTAGTACAAAATAGTACTATTTGTGAAACGGGAAGTCCTATTATAAACATCATAATGCTAAAAAATACAGTTATTAAAAAAAATATTCAGATTTTTTTGACTACATTAAAAATTCTGAGAATACCCTAAATTTCTGACCAGTCCTAATATATTCTTCCAAACCAAAGCTTTCATGTGATTTGACTGCATTGGTTTAATACGAGATAAAAATCCACCAGGTGCTTCTTCTTCTGGAGGCAATGCCTCTGTGGGCAAGCTGAAAAATATTAAATTATAATAATATAATGAATAACAAATATACCTTCTTGAAAGAATATTATATTTACGGATCTGGTGTTATGACAACCCTTCCCCGACTGCTCATAGATGTATTATCTCCAAATTCACCTGATATTTCTCCAAGTTCTGAATCTTCAATATCAATAGCAGCTGGATCCTATTGTGAAAAATGTATTATACTGATACTGATAAATGATTACAATATGTAGTAGGTACAAATAATAAATCTTACAGCGACGGCAGGTATTTGAATGGTTTCTGTTACTTCTTGTAAAATACTTGATCTCCTTCTCTTGCCACGATTTTGTATCACAGACAGCTTCAAAAATACTTCTTCCAAGCTTTCTGCATTGTATCTGGATATCAAAGAGTTTGGAGATTCTTCGGCCAAAAATCTTCCACCGCGCATCAATCCTATCTACATCATCAAACATAAGATTTCACCTTATTATTTTTTTACATATTTATGTTGATTAACTAATATATTTATGAAACATACCATGTGTGCTTGCCTAGTTTCATCAATGTAATGTGTGGTAATTATTACTGTAGTTCGTCTTTCCTTTGTTATTTCCACTAAATAATCCCAAATACTGTAAAAAATATACATATTCACTTTCATTTTTGGGTTTTCGAATCACAAAATATCTCAAACAAATCAATTTCTTTTATCAAATCTCAAATTTTGAGAAGTATTCTTTTAACAGCTAGTGAATATTATTCAACTTAATATTTAATAAAAAAATACCTTTGTCTTAATACAGGATCAACTCCAACAGTCGGCTCATCTAAAATAAGCAATTCTGGCTCGTGAAGAAGTGCTGCAGCCAAAGATACTCTGCGCTGTTGACCTCCAGACAAATTCTTAACAGGTCTTTTAATAATAAAAAAATATTTATAACATAAATGATAGGATTAGGACCAAAAAATATCAAATAATAATTACTTGTTGACAGAAGGTAATTGTAAAAGGTGAGCGAAGAAATCCACTTTTTCATCAACTTGTTCAGTAGAAAGTCCCGCAATCCATCCAAAATAAATCATTGTCTCTCGAATGGAAAACTCACCAAAGAGGGCCACTTCCTTAAAATAATAACAAAAGTTATTACCATACTTTTTTAAATTAAAAATTATAATCAATATATTGATACCTGAGGCATGTAACCAATGCGGGGTCCAGGAACTCCACTTCCTCTGGAGCCGGGTTTTCCACCCAACACCCAAATCTCTCCAGAATTCAGTCTTCTTCTTCCCACAATGCAAGAGAGCAAAGTAGTCTTACCACAACCAGATGCACCGAGCAGTCCATATCTGAATAAGAAGCCATTTTAATTTATATTATGAAAACTTTTTAAATTAATTAGGTTTGAATATCTATGATAGATACAATTTATAAACAGTGCTTCTATGTAGAATGCATTTAATTGAGTTGTTTGTAATAATAGTATGCAATATTTACATCCATCCTTTAGCCACAGTCATATTAAGGCCATCCAATATGACATTGGGATTATTCTTCGGACCGTAATTCTTGCAAGCCCTTCTCACACAAACTGCTTGTTGTTTTCTAGATGCAATGGTGGATTTTTGTGTCATCAATGGTCTTCGAGGACGATGACTCTCCACCGGTGGCACAGCTCCGATATCCACATCTCCACCACTTCCACCCTCCATGTTAACGTTCTCTGAAGGTATGTATAATATTATTAATTTTAATAAAAAAGTAATAGAGATTTGAATGCAAATTATCTACATAATGGCGTTGACAGAGAGCTGGACCTTGCGTGTTGTAAAACAATATATTTAATGTTTTAAATTAATTTAATACAATGATTTGTTCTAAACTATACAATTCCATGATATATGAGAGTCACGCTTATGCGCATGTAGAGATTATTATTTTTTACTCCATCATATAACAATTTACAGAAATTGAAATCCGCGCCACAACTGATTTTTCAAAGTGGTTGAAATTTTGATAAAAATATCTAGCAAAGTGTTTACAATTTCACTTTTAATAATCAGAATATTATGTACTCACATATTTCTGATGTGAATAAACGCAGAATGAAAATACGTATATCAAAAGTTTTTATAATCGATCGCAGTGGAAAGTGGTGGAATAATTTATGAGAACAACACCAAAGTGAGTACCTATAATTTGAAATTACCAAAATATTTCTATTCAGGTTTGAATATTTTATCAAAATTAATATTTGATTGAATATTGATGTTAACATTATATTGTTGCCGTGATTTACAAGAGTATATTTATTATATTATATTTAACAATGGCTTATCAAATATACAAATACGCACATCATTACAATGAATTAATGCATATGAAAATAAACATAAATTCAAGGAGGAAAATTAATATTTATTTAAATTGTGATGCAAGGGTGGAATAGGGTATCTTCTAACGTGTCTTAATAATACAATTCTACGTGACCGTAATATTAAAAGTACGGAAATTCTCATTTATACTGGTAAATACATATTCGTAGTTTTCCCTTTTCATTATTTAAACCCCGTATTGACATATTTAAATTGAACAATAATATTTATGAATTAAGTGATTAATTAATAGAGCAGAAAGTGTGTAAAATGATGCGTGTTTGGCAATGGTCACCATTGATGTACCGGTCAAGGTGAACCTGTATTTTAAAGACCCTATATAATATCATTATACCTGTACTATTTCTTAAAGATAACCTTTGGGTATTGTGCAAGACTTTTTAAAATCTAAAATTGTATTGCAATGGATTGTTGTCGAAGAAGAGTTGCGTGTTAAACAATGCAGTGGCTTGGCCGACATGAAAACTGGATCGAAAAATTAGTCATTGTGTTCATTACAGCGAATCTTTACAATCAACTCTGAAGGATTCGATACATGCTTCTTTTTACAATAATAATTATTAATATACAAATATCTTTCGGACTAATAAGGAAATGCCATATTAATTTGGGTATTTTTTCAAATTTGTTGGCAGGTAGTATAAATACAACGAAATTTGCCGAAATTCATTTAAAATATTTCTCCTTTCTAGCGCAACTTACAAATAAAATATCGCATTATAAACAAGTTTTTGTTGGAATACAGAATAAATTACATTCGCCGTTGAACTGCCATCAAAGTTGTGTAGGCTTCTAAAATAAAATGAATATGCTGGATAAATAAATATCCTTTAGAATTATTCTATTCACATTGAAATATAAATAAATGGAATGAAGGAAGAGAATATAATTAAATCAAAAGCATTATACTAAGACCTCGTTTGAGGTAAACTGAGTAATCAATATATAAATAGTATACATATACCTGTTTTAATAACACTGTAATAAACATTATTAAAGTTGACTAGATTTATTAAGTTGCTTCAAATCGGAATTGTTTGTTTGATTGTTATAAAATGAACGCGTCGGAATAAAGTGCATATTGTGAAAATGCCTTCTTCAACGGTCTGGTGATTCTCGAGTGATAATTATTATGAAAAATATTAACACGAAAGTAAACCTTACAATTGGTGAAAGGTTTTTATACTCCTCACTAGAATATTGAAAATAAATAATCATTTGTTTGGTATTTGTCGCGTAACAAGATTTAGTGACTATTTTGATATTTCCAAATGAACTTGTTGTGCATCGACAAGAACGGGAAAAACTTGAACAAATAATCACACAATCCGTACGTATTTTCATTGAAATGCAGAAAATTGTGAAGCTTAAATAACTAAAATTATTTTAGCCATAATACACGCACGAAATACGTTGTATTGACACATGAAAATCAATATTGCGATAGTCGAGGTTAAGAATCCGGTTTGAGAAGTCTTTAGACATAATACCAACAACATACCTAGTCCAAATATTTTAATAATCCTTTTGTGTTTATAATATTTAAACAAAAAGCAAAATAATTTAATATAGCCATCTCTCTAAAATGTGACACAACATCGAGAGTTATTTATTGTACAACCATTGCTGACCTTTATAAAATAGGTGGATATTCCCCCTGATCTTGGACAACGATTCCGTTAAATACGCGCAGAAATAAATGTTTTCGTAATGATGACAAGGAATGATATAACTGGTTTATTGTGGATATGTGGAAATAGTGATAGTGCAAGTTAATAATAATATAAAAGTGGTATATTGCTTGCTTATTAGAGCTCATACACTAGCTAAATCAACATACGTGTATGCGTACTCACTTTTATTATAATTTATACAATTTCACCATATTATATCACATTATTTTGACCACGAATATTACGCGGACATTACGACTAGGTAATAATATCATGGTCATACTACCAGCGAATTAAATTTGTATCGGATCTAGCCTGGTCCAATACGGCACCCTAATTATATAATTAATATCGTTACACACCTCCCTTTCCGGAATATATAACCGTAATAAAGACATATTAGAAAAACGTATCTAAAATTGTTATAAATATATTCTGTCACATAATTCGTATTCAGTTTTTTATGGAGATTATTGTCTAACAATGTAAACGTCTCAATACAAGGTGTTCATAAAATGTAAATGAAATAATAACTGACGCTCTTTTTTTAACAAACTTCATACCTTAGCGAAATCTTATAAGATAAGACTCTTTTGATAAAAAAAATCTGAACTCCCGAATCATTAACTAATTTAAACATTAAATAATTTAATTTTAATTATATGTTGTTGATAGTGTTGATTTCTTGGTGGAATTCCGTAATTTAGTTAGTTATCAACTAACAATATTCTTTTGACTATTTGATTTAAATGATACCATTCTAAATAAAAAGGGTTACGGTACTTTAAAGTATGGAGTTTATAAGTGATACAGATAAATAGTTATCGTAGTCAAAAGTAAAACTGATTAAAGGAATTTTATTATTTCTGTGATTATTATAAATATTACTTAAAATTGTTTTCATACCGAATAGTTTATAAATGTTTATATTGATATTATTACATTACTGTTCCCATCGCCTAATTTGTAATATTATAAATTTGTTATCTTTCTGTATTACGCGTTAATTTCAAAATGAAAATTCTCTACACAACCTCAATCAAACCGGATTTTGTATTAGATGAAAAGGTTAATGTTTTTGTTTTTTGATTTAGAACAATTATATTATTGTTTGGTAAAATTTATTACATATGCTATACAAAATGTATTAAAATTGCAGGTGTCATGGCCACGGTAGGTTTTAAATAACAGGTATAAATTCCTACATATTATATATAAGTATTATTATATCACATAATGTCCATGTCGTCTGGTCGATGCAAATAATTTATACTTTTATGCCTAAAAAAAGATACTTGGGGATTGACCCTACAAATAAAAATAAACTCGGGGAAAACCAATCCACTGCTCTGACTAACTTAAAATAATATAATTTGAACAATGCATTTGATTTTTGTTATCGAAAGATGATGAAGCCAAATTTGGTATTTTTTTCAACAGTTTGCGTCAACAGCCCAAAATCTCAGTATAACCGCATTTAGAGGACACCGTAAAAAAGAGCAACCTTATTTACGTTGTTCTTGCCAGGGTACAAATGTCAATTTGAGTTGTCGGCATGCAATATCCGCATGTGTGTTAAAAAAGTGAAGAATATAGTATTTATGAGATGGCAGTGGTTGTGCAAAAAGCTATTATATTGTATTTACTTCGAAGGGCAACCACTGAAGCAATACTACCTTGACAACTTGCTCACTGCCAACACCTTACCTTTATACAATAACCTCATTTATACAATTAGTATCAATCCAGATGTCACATGCCCATTATACTATTACTCGCATATGGAGCCTGATTGTTAAATGCTATTAATATCGTAAATATAATGTACGGTAATTAGCAAGAGGTGGTATAAGTGAGACTATTCAAAGATGCCAGACCATGATCTTTGCGAACTGGACAAAGTGTGCAACGTGACATAAATATTACTTGTCCTTTAAAATAAGCCATGTTCCTATGCAACGATGATGATGAATAACGAGTCAAAGATCAGACAAATAAAGACACTATTGCAAAAAATCAGTGACGACTAAGCGTTTGCCGGAAAACGCAAATAAATGGAAAAGCTTGCATTTTATATTAGCGAGTCACAAAATACCTAAGAAAACCATTCATCTCATACAAAATCACACCAACATACACTTTATCCTATTTATCAGCAATATCTACAAACTACCTTAAAAAAGAGTACCTAATTATTTGGTTTAAAATTACTTTGCAACTATTTCAGATTTTTTGTTTTACGGAAACTTGTTTTAAATAAAACGTGTCTTGTTTTTTATTATATTAAACAATCGATCATATTAACATTATTTAATAAAACTAATCTTTTAATCGCGATTTAAAAAATATAAACACACACAACAGCTTATTATTTTTTGCAAAACAGAGTCCGAAGTCGATCATTTAAAATATTTCCACGGTAAACAATTCGGCATTATATTTTTGTAGCAATAGATATAATATGTATTGCTTTGTCTGTAAACAATATATTTTTATTAAATTGCTTATTTCGATAATTTCATATCATATAATATATTTTTTTTTAAATATACTAGTTTGTCCAAATTATTAAAATTTACCCAAAAATCATCCCTTATTCTATGATTACATTCCATATTATTTATTTATATTCCCAGTGAAACAGATTAATATCTTAATTAATCAGTAAATTGACGATTAATATTATATTAAAACATTATACAACATGACATGTTTTTATTCTAATTATACATTATGTATTTTAATTTGAATTGTTTTATTGTGTTTTTTAATAATAGTCATTTCAGACCTATTATTCAGGCTATTAAAAATAATAAAAAAATAATGACATAATTATTGAATATATTTTTTAATTTTCGTGAGTACCATTACTACATAGTTTATGCATCATAATATATTACCTCGTCCATTTTTGAGATATTCCGTATAAGGACATACATATTTGGGTCATATTTAATATAATAATTCGGCAGAGACATAAATATTTAAAATAATGTCGAAATGGCGGAGACTGAGTCAAGTTGGGAAACACAAACTAATCGACAGGCTTCAAGAAAAAGTCTCATATGAGAATCAAGGCCTTATTGCAGTCTTGCTACACTGTAATAAATTCACAGCTGTTTTTGATTCATTCATTAACCGATAGTATCGCTAAACTGTCACTAAATTCACTCGCTTATTACTAATATTTCTGGTCTTAGAGTGAATCATTGTATACGGATGTGGATTTTTCCGCTACCGTTGCAAAATTTGTTTTTGCTAGCAAAGTTTGTAATAAAAACAATCCTGCACTTTGAAATTAACGTATACATGGTTAATTTAGTTTTTTATCGAGAGTTCGACATTGACCCGACTTTTCATTATTTTTTGCATCGAAGTGGTTATTTTATTATAAGAAAACGTTGCAAAATATTTTTTTAATGATGCTGAAACAGAGTTTTACAATGAGTCACGGTGTGAATGAGTAAACTGATTCCAGAATTGCCGCTGATCTGGTAAATAACATTACATTATTTAAAATCAAATCTAGCCAATGTGGGTGTAAAAACATGTTTTATAGTTTCACTGATGGAGTGCTGCATGGAGACTTTTTATATATACAATATTTATATTAACAATGATGGATTGTACATAAATTTATATAATTTTAGTTTCATATTTTATAGATGGTGATTATCATTTAAAACATATCTCCGTGTAATCCTTTGTTAGATTTTAATATGCAGTTTTACTGTTAACCAAACCTACGTGTTTGCACTAAAATATTCGATAATATATTACAATTAAAATACACTATTATATTTATTGTTATTGGATTATTATTAGAGTCTTTAAATGCAATACTTACAAATAGTATAACGTAGGGAACCTGTGCAATGGTTCATCAGGTAGTACACCCACTTGGATAGGTATGATTATTATAATGGAAAAGTATTTTTTTATTCATACATTCAATAACATCTTCGACTTTTATTGATTTAATTCAATTTAAGCTTGGTATTTAGATTATCGTGTTGTGTAAGTTTACCAACGTGCGTCGCAGTGGTTTAATTACAATTGCGAAAAACCCATAGTAATAGATAGTAAATACGTTTTCACAAGAATCACGAAAAATGCTCGATATGATGATAACGTTATCCGATGTAATGACAGTTATATGTAATGTTACAAAGTAATTTGGCTACTCACTGGTTATGATCGCAGTGAATAATAGTTGATTACGAACACAAGAGACGTGTAAAGTGGTCAAAGGCGTACAGCACTGTGAACCTCCACTACTATGACTCCACTACTACTACCAGCACACCACTACTATGACACCACTACTATCACTATCATCACTGTATTGCCTCATTGGTAGTGTGTATGTGTGCTCATTGCCATCAGGGTTCCAACATTGCGAAAAACATGTTTTTACTCTAAAAGTCATCAATTGTTTGGTGAAAAATACCCAATAAATTAGTACAATTAATAAATAGCCTCCTTACACCGATGTCATTGATAATTTAACAATTTAACATCACAATCTGCCATCTATCAATGTAAAAATCAGTGTTGTTTTTAACTTGATTGAATGACATAGATTTTAAAGTACAAAGGTCATGCTTTTTGTCAAAATTTAAAAAAATTACGTGTTCACGGTTTATAAATAACAAATAAAAAGATTTTTTTTGTATTTACGTTTGGGGAAATATTCAATATTTTTTGACGATGAACTAAAGATTTTATTTTATTTTAAAATATACCCTAAATCGTAACCACGTACAAAACCTAAGAAGCCATTTTCCATATTTGTGAAACAAAACATAATATAACAGATAAATCGATGGGCCAGTAACACAAAAACTTGATCATAATTAATTAATTGTATATAAATTAAATTTTATATATACATATTAGAAAATAAAAAAGGCTTTATATAATAATTATTATAAAATCTCCTACTGAATATGAATATTTAATGCATTTTAATAAAATATAATACGGTACTTTAAATAGTAATGTAAATGCACAATTTTCATATTTTATTTACCACATACCTCTATTTTTAATTAAAAATATATAGCAAGCATTTTTTTAAATTCTTTAATACGATATTTTCAAAAATATTTCTGTTAATATGATAATATTATATTGTTTATAAAAAATTACAACAATTTAAATCCGCCTCCCAAAAATCTTGATTGATGATCATTTTGGGGCGTCGAATATTCTGATTTTTCTTGTGCGGAATTGTGTGAATGTCGTAAATTAGATTTAATTTTTATTTGTTTCAATTCGGTTGTTAGTCTTTCATTTTGTAATTTAAGATCGAACAGCTGCGAATCTTTTATTTTCATTTCTGAAATATATATTTTATTAATTGTTTAATTATTAATATAAAATGCTTAGGTTAGCAAACCTGTAGTCATAAATTTTATTTTCTCAGATAATCTTGTCATTGAAGTCTTGAGCATATTCACCTGTTCCTAACGTGAAATAAAATAAGTTATAATTTAATATATATTTAAGATGCATAAGATTGACCAACCTTAGTGTCTGTTTCATTTGAATGCGTTTTGGCAGGTTCAATTGGATGTCTTGAATTTTTTTCATACTGCATGAGTTTTTTATTTTTGTGTAATAGTTCCCTAAAATAATAAGTTGAAATGCACATGTTTTTAATCAAATAAATGTTAGCTAATGATTATAATTTAACTTTTGTAGTAAATGAATTCTATCCCTTAGGTCAGCTTCCTGATTTATTTTCGAGGTTTGTTGTCCAAGTGATGGTCTTCTCCAATGATGTACATTTTGTGGTGTTTCCAAAGCCTCTTGCAAAGCTCTAACTTTTACCCTTTCTGTGCGAGCTTCTTGCTCAAGTTTAATTACCTGGAAATTTACATCCAAATCAATTAAAAAAACACTAATGCACTATAAAAATAATATTACCTCTAATTGAAGTGCTGTAAAATTTTCCATACGCCTTGAAAATAATTCATTTTCTCTTCTTAGTCTTTTAATTTCTAATTTTAATAGTCTTATATCATCAAGTCTCTGTTCATATACTTGTTCACCTAGATAGGATAATTATTATCAATATAAATTGAATCGAGAATATAAATAGGATATTTATTTTTACAATAAAATTACGGTGACTCTTTTTTAAAATGTTTCCAATGTGATAACAATATTTGTCAGATGTTTGATTGATAGATGTCAGTAGTGATACAGAAAAAGACAGAATCTTCTGTATTTGTATATAATGTTTATTCATTTATTCAATGTAATAATTCTATTAGAAAATAATTGAGCAATAGTAAGAATTACTTATTATTAATATCTAAAGGCGTTGAGATTAATATTATTTTCATTGAAATTATTGAAAACATTTGGTATATGTAAAAGCATTAAAAATAATGGTTACAAGTATTTTGATAATTTGAATGAGTACCTTGTCTGATTGTTAGTTCCATTAGTTTAATTTTTGTTTCACATGTTGAATGATCTGAATTTAGCATTTTTGTGTGGAGTGCAAGAATTGTCAATAATCTTTTCATACAAACCGATTACCATGACAACCGAACCAAGTTGTTGATTTATATAAGGGGATATAATAAAAATCACATAAAATACACGTCATTATTTTATTTATTTAAATATTGCAGGCTTTTTATAATTTAAGAACATTGTGTTCTCAGTGATAATAATTCATACAATTATTGTATCTTACAGTACAATACTATATAATAAAAGTTATCTCTACATTTTTTTATTTTTCCAAATAAATAATTTATCGCACTTTTTACAGCTAATGCTTAACACAATTAATTGCCTTTACTTTAAATATAAATGACAAATGAATGGAGCCTTACAACTTAAAAAAATAAACACTACTCTTAAAATACTCAATTATAACTAATATCACTTAATTAGAATGCATTTATGAAATACATATTTGATATTATAATTTCTTCCAGCAAACAATTGCTTTTTGCGAATCTGGTGCCATCATAAAAGGTTTGTTTCCTTTAGAGTCGACAAATTCATTAACTTGATAGTCTAATAGAGTTTTATACCCTAAAACTTCAGTTCCCAGTTGCTGAAAGAAGAAATAAGAAAGTATAAATATTTATGTTATTATTTAAAGTGATTTTTAATAAGGCATACTTGTGTCAGTGGATTAGTATTTGTGGTAAAAAGTCCTTCATAGTTTTTGTCCTTTGCAAGTTTGATTAATTCATCTTCCATTGCTTTAATGACAACAACATTTTCTTGGCCACTTAGTTCTGTTTCAGTAGCCATCATAAATGAATGAATAATCTTGCCCTTTCCTTTAGGCAATTGATCCCTTAAAAATATTATAAATAATAATATATTTGCTAGTTATAATATTATCAATAACATTGAATTTTGGTGTACATATTATGTTCTTCTTACCTAACAGCTCCTTCTACGTGTTCTAGAAACTCAAATATAACTTCTAATCCGTTTTGTATATCCACTGCTGGTTCATCCCATAAATCAAAACTGAGAGATACTCCTACTGGTTTAGATTCACTTAAAATCACAAAACTGAGACCTTGTTGAACCAATGAATCCCAAGCTGCTTCCAATAATTCTCGATAACTGTTCCTTGTTATTTTCTCTCTTAGCCACATTTCCAAATCCGCCTTTTCATAAAAGCTCGATTCAATAATCCTTAAAAATTATTCATTTTTCACATTTATATCGCATGTTTTTCATACTTAATCTAGTAAAAGTGAGTACTAACTCCATTGCACAAGCTTTGTGTGAATTTTCCAAGAATTCAATGCTATATTGAAAATCTGAAGACTTTGAGGATTTATTCTTTGATGTGATAATTTGTAAGATTTCTCCTAAATCATTTGCCAAAATGAACTCAGTAACACCTTAAAATAATTATGTTGAGCTTTTGCAAAAGTAACAATTTTTAAATTATGTTTACATACTTATATCGAATCCTTGTTCTTTCAGCTTAGAAATGGTTAAGATAGAGTTGAGTGAATTTCCTCCAAGCAAATAATAATTTGAAGTAATACTTAGTGTCGTTCTGGTAGAACGACCTAGAATAGATCCAATTGTTTTAAAGAGAACCTCAGCTTCAGACATTAAATTTTTAGGCACTCCACTGTAGTCAATATCTAAGCTGATTATATCGTCGTCTGAAAATTAAAAAATAAGATTAATCTAAAAGAGTCTTTTTAAATAATTCTATGTAATCACCATTGTTATTTGTATTTTCATATATTTTCAAAAGTCCTTGTCTGTCATTCTTTCCATTCACTAAAAGTGGAATTTTGTCCAAAACAATTACCTAAGACACGTTATTTATTATTATTTTAAATCTGGTACATTTATTCTATGAATTAGTATTTTAAAAATGTATTTACTTGTGGAATCATGTATGCTTGCAAATGATTCTGCAGTTTCCTTTCTACATACAGTCCATTCAAATGTGGATCAGAGAGTGTAACAAATCCTAAAAGTGCCTGGTTCATTTCTCCAGGTTGATAACATAAAACAACTCCTAAAAAGTAAATGCCAATATTTGTTAATTCAGAATTTATGTACACTTTGAGAAATACTAAAATAATAAATACCCTTTTCCACTCCAGGAAGTGTACATAATGCTCTTTCTACTTCTGTAAGATCGACTCGATGACCTCTTATTTTTATTTGAGAGTCAGTTCTTCCTTCATATATTAAATTACCCTTAATAATACAACCGTGATCCCCAGTTCTGTACATTCTTGAGTAATCTAAAAATTACGATCAATAAGGTTCAATGTATCAAATAAATCATGTAATAAACCTTAAATTTACCTTGAGATTGTGCCAATGGATTGAGAAGGAAGCGATCAGGTGCTTTGCCTCTAACATATCCACTAGCTACATTATGACCAGCCACCCAAACTTCTCCTGTATGTCCCAACTCCACAGGTGATTGATTATCATCCAATAAATAAATACAAGTATTGCATAGAGGTATTCCTACAAAAATACATGCAGCTAATTATGATGATCTCCCCCACTAAGAGTACAAATATATAGTGAACGCTTCATACCGATTGGTACATTTTTCAAATCCCCTATCTGATCAGCATTGTCAATTTTGTAATAAGTGACATCTCCCATAACTTCTGTGCTTCCGTAAAAATTGCACAATACTTTTGAGGAGGTGAAATTTTCGAAAAAATCTTTTACTAAAGAAACAGTTAGAGTTTCTCCAGAACACACCCACAGCTTTAAAGAGGAGAGCAAATACGCTCTTTCATCGTCATTTTGGATAGATAAATACAGCAAAATAGACCTTAGCAATGATGGAACCAATACAAGCCTCTCTATCTGTAATTTTTAAAACAATAATATCACATACACAAATGGCATAATTTATTTATTGAATCGATTAATTACCTTGTGCTCGGTCAATAACTGAACTAGTTTTTGTGGGTCTCGAGTTACACATTTAGGTAATATCAGAAGTTTTCTACCAGTCATCAAAGGACCCCAAAGTTCACAGACAGAATCGACGAATGTTAAAGCAGTCTTAAAAACACATGTTTGTTCAGTATCGGAATAGGGAAATTCTTTGAATTGCCACTGTAGCCTGTTTTGAATCGTACTGTGTGACAGACGAACACCTAAATTTTTTACATTAGATATAAAAATAAATCTGAATACACCTGTTGTTGATAAAAGTATACCTTTGGGAATTCCGGAGCTTCCTGAAGTGTACAAGATGATGGCTAATTCGGGTGTTGTTTGCGAGAAACAATTTTTAGCTTCAATTCGTTCATTAGGTTCAAAAACAATTTCTTTGAGTAAATCTGAGTATGATAGTGGTATGGATCCATCGAAATCATCCGCTTTTCCTAAAAATTTTGTTATTTTTATAAATCGAAAACGCTTTTCGTATTTTAAAATATCCAACCATTATTATCATATATAACGAAAGCAGGATTTGACTCATAGATAATGTGTTTAATTCTATTTCGTGGAAATGACGGTTCTAACGGCAAATAAGCTGCACCACTTTTCCAAATAGCTAAAAGTGTAATAATCATCCTGTAAATAAAAACGAAATATTTTATAATGACCGATGATAATCAATGTAATTATGTCAATAAACAACGCATACATGATCAACATATCAATTAATTGGAAATTATTTAATGGATACGTATTGAAATATTTTTAAGGTAAGTTATATGATATGTTAATGACCATATAATTGTTTAATTCAGGTATATTCTTACTTTTCCGAAGGCAGCATTGATAAAGCGATCACAGAATCTCCATCAGCATTTCTCAATGAATCCATGCCGATAGATGCAGCTCTTTTTATTAAAACTCTGCTAATCTTCGTCGATAGTTCGTCCAAACATTTGTAAGACATGTTTGTCCACTTATCTCCATCTACATTAATAAATTATATTTATATTCCATTGGACCTTAAGTTTAGAGAACTAAATAAAAATAATTTAATTACCTTTAAAAATGAGAGCTGTTTTGTCATAATATTCCAATACTGAATCATCCCAATGCTTGGTCAAAGGTCTCGTATCAAAAAGTTCACAACTTCCTTTCAACACTGATAACTCCGGCAAGGAGCCCATCTTGGATTCGCTCTAAAGTTTTTCTAAAACAATTATTATCATCGTTAAAAATACGATTGTGTGATGATCTCGAGTTTTATGGATGCGATTATGCGGCAATCAACCTATATTAATTAATTATTGACTTTGACCGCATATTTAACAAAGTGTGCGAATACGAACGCAATTAGAATACAATATAAATTCATTCATAAAAAATAATACTTCCGTCGCAAACCCGATTATTACCTATACGCGTCCTTGATACATCAATATCAAAAAGACACTTGTCAAAATATATTGATCATTATAATTTTGATGATTATTTATGTGTCAAGAAGGTCACTCCCTCTTATGTTTGATTGGGGTGTATGTAGCTGAAGCTTATTCATTTCATTTTTTTATTGAAGTATAGTAGCACCTATCATTGAATAAGAAATTCTCACATTAAATAAAATCTCAGCAATAAAAATTATAAGCGTCGTAAAACTTAACTGTGATCGATATAATTTGGCAGTATTGGTGTGTGCGATATTATTGACCGTGATCAAAAAAAAAAATCAAAACATGTAAGGCGCGGTTACGCTGTACGCACAGAGGCTCTACGATAAGGTAAGTAGGTACATACAATTGGAGGTAGGAAAAAAGCTAGCAAAATAAAAAATTGGTCATTCAACTGTGAGAATAAACATGGCCTTCTGATAATAATTTGTCTGTATATTTTTGACCTCATTGCTGATTATTGCACATCGAAGGTCAACAATATCCTTCTGTTGATTTTAGGCACTGGGTACATAATCTTGCCATTATAAAAAAAATAATGAAGGTTTTATCAGTACGTAAATCTAGCTATAGATCCTGCATATAAATATGTATATATTTTAATTAATTATATAGACTGACCACCACTGGTAACCATACTAAAAACATACCCCAAATTCATTTAAATGGGCGACACATAATACTACTGAGTTTACGTCATCACTCATTAAAATTATAGTACAATAATTTTAAGTCAAAATAATAATACAATAACCTGATATTTAAATAAATATTAAAAAACCTACACTATGTATATAAAATAATCCCAAAATTCCAACTTGTATTATTAAAATATTGTTCACTATAAAATACAAATGTTAAAAAAATATATTAGAGAAGGGCAACGATAAAAGTTTGAAGAAAGACTAGATTTATTATTACTCCCAATGAACTGTTTAATGTATCTAAGTTTCGTATAATAACATCTTTATTAATTAAATATCTTATATTTATTAATAAACACAAACAGAGATGTGAATCAACCCAATAATTATCCTTAATCATAATATTCAGATACAAGACAAATTTACATATAAATTGCGACATAGTTCAATCATGTACTTTATACATATCAAATTATAACAGTTTATATTCAGTTTAGATTACTATTGAATAGTGCGTGTTGTTATTACTTGTAATTCTGTTATTAATAACTAATAAATTATATGCATTGAAAATCTGCATCTGCATACATTCTCATAAAATCTAAGGTTGTCCACTAGGTATTTGACAAATTTTTGATAAAAAACAATGAACGTCTTTTCTCTTTGCTTCTGTTTTAAAGGGTGTTTTTTACAATATAAATAAGGATTTTTTCAAAAATAAATTACCTTTGACATAATAACAAAGCAACCGAAACAAACTTTGATCAATTTGTGGTGAAATAAAGTAGCGGTGACTGAAAACCAGTTTGTCTCTAAAAGTGTGTTGTGGCTGGCAAAGCTATTTGTAAATATTATTACAACGTTTATAATTCTGTGAATGGGTATTTTAATAATTGAAACATTAATACATGTGTTCGAAAATCAATGCGTGACCGTTGAAATTATAAAAATAAATTAAATTACTCTCATATTTATTTTTATCTTGAATAATTCATCGGTTGCACTTGTACAGGCATTTGTACATTTATTGAATAGAATTTCTGTATGGAATTTATATTCCTGATAATTTAAAAAGGTTTTTTTACTTACATACTATAATTAGTCACGGATATAAGATTTTATTATTAATTTGCTCTTGTAGTATTTTTATCTATAGACATTCTTAATATAATGGAATGTTATTATGTTTATCAAAGATAATGTAAATTTTTTACATACAGCCTTATTTGATACAGTCGATTGTTATCGTTATGTATTTGTATTAGAAATCCTAAATAGTGTTTTAAGTGCGATAATATTTTTTTACATTTTATTTATATTCAAAATTTAATAAAGATTGAAGAAAGCGTGGCTGAGAATAGCGCTGCGTTAATGGACCAATTATTTGAACCGCTCATCTTGATTTTTATACCAAAGTATTTTTATTTATTTCCCCTGAAATGGCTTTTCTTATTAAATCTTCTAAGAGGTGCAAACAATTAATTGGACCAATTTTCAAAAGATTGTGATATGAATGATGTTTCTGTTTTTAGATGGAAATATACTTTGAAGACAAAAAATCCTTTGCTTCTTTAATAGCTTTAAACTAGTCAGTGACACAAAAAAGCATCTACAAAAAATCCATATATTTTTATAGCGTCATAGTTTTACTATGATAAAAGCACGCCAGTAATATTACCAAAATATAATTTTATGTAATTTCAATTTAAAAATATTATTTGAAGATGTCAGTTTGTATCCACAAACTGACAGACGTATCTACGTTTTTTCTACGTTTTTGTGTTCTTGTCAAAGATTATAGTAAATACATACCTCGTTTTTTTACATAATTTTCGTACTGTTTCCATTAAATTAGCAATATTCAGGGTGGACTTATTTTTATTAATTATTAAAATTGCATAGTTACAAACATAAGATATCTTTATTTACTTTACTTCTTTAACATGTTTCAAATATTATTGCGTTTTAATCGCCAAAGTATTGTCACAAACACTCTCAGTGGCCACCAGGAAATTTGCACGAAATATTTATATGCAATGCGATATGTAATGTTTATGTATCTATGTAAAATTGATACAATAGACGTGATAGCTCTAAGTCGTACTTGACAGAAACAGCTGATTTTCAGAATCCACCCTGTATATTACACTGCAGTGAAAATGTAAAACCGAGCTTGATATATGATACAAACTTTTGAATTAATTTAAAATAGACACACGTGATATATAGAGAAGTTAATATTGAGAGTAGAACAGAGAGGTGCAAATGGCAGTTGCATCATGAATACATTTTAAAATAATTGAAATGGTATGCTATCTGAATACGAATAGAGCACTGTGACTGCTATAATATAGTAAGTTTGTAATAGAATGTTGATCAGTTGCAACGCTTGATTACAATTGAAGCTTCCGTTGTTCTGTGAAGTGTGTCACTGTCTCTGGCACACTTGTTACTAATTGTTGTATGAATGGTGTATACTTGCAATGAACACAGCCTCCAGGTGATGATGCTGCTGCTGCTGATAGTGATGGCAGTGCAGTGGTGGTCGGTCAGTGACGAAGTGTAATAATATCAGTAATGTTGTGTTCTCTTACCAGACATATCTTTATATTGCTCCCCTCCACCTTCCTTCCTCTCACATCATCACATCATCACCACTCGATATTGCTTTATTACTATCACAACCAAACTAAGCTAATATATATATATATATATATATATATATATATATATATATATATATATATATATATATATATATATATATATATATATATATATATATATATATATATATATATATATATATATATATATATATATATATGTGTGTGTGTACATAACCTGACCATCAATCATCTTTAAAGCCATTATTATATTCACACAAACAATACTTAGTGATGCATTCATTTTACTATAGGTACACAAAAATGGAACAGTCACTTTGTGTAATTAATATTGAAACTCACATGCTTGTTTTGGCGTTAAGGGCCGTATTCAATATAAATAGTGTGATGAGAGTGTGTGCGTGTGGTGCGTATGCGTGAACAACAATATACCAAGCTCTAGTTTATTCCTACACAAAGGACTCACTAACACATTATTATATTTAATACAGCCATAAAATTGCACGAACACCAATATTTAGGGCTGTAAAAGCTCACTTTTCTCACTGAAATCAAAATACATACATAATTTTTTTTTTGCATTAATTACAATTTTGGAAAAAAAATATAGTGCTTTTGGATTCAAGTTTGGGCCACCATATTGGAATCCACTGTCTCTGTGAAGAACTCAGTATTAACTGTTGCGTTTGTATTGTGTCTATTATACGTAATTAATAAAAAAGAAAGAAAGAAAATTTCACTTATTTTTGCGATAACCAACTAAAATATTTTCAAGTCCACCCTGTATATATATTTTGATTTCATTGAGTAGAGTTAGCTTTTCTTACTCTAAATATTGGTGTGTTCAAACATGTAAAACCTTGTATAATACCAAAAAAAAACTGAAGCCACAAAATCATCAAATTAAAAACAAAAGTTTTTAAATTTTGTGAAAGTGTATCAATATATATATTTTTAATTAAATAAAATTACACCATTACTTTGTATGTAGGTACAAATCATTCTATGCGGTTTAATTATTTAATTTGTCAAAAATAGATTAATATTTGTAAAACAAAAAAGTGATTAGTTGAGTTGTAATTGATTCAATATGTATTACAAAACATTGTCGCAATCTTGTTTAAAAAATGTTTTACCACTACCACCAATGGGGACAACTACACTTACATTTTAATATTCAATCCGTTATATTAATATACAGTTATACTTACTATTAATTTTCAATAGTAAAAAAAAACACGCAAACTTAAGTCACCAATACAATTAAAATACGTTTGTAATCTACATTTATAAATGAAGCTATGAGTGCCAGTGATTAATCAACTTTGTCAAGGAACACATTTCAGTGACGAACCAAGGTTCTCTTCAATTTTTTTTTCATTTTTTTTGCGTATTTTTACTTACTCCTTGGCTGAGAATTTCTACAAGTAAAAATTTCGAAGAATGAAAGGGAAATGATAAATTGTACGATGATATTATTTAATCATTAATTTTATTTCAATAATATGGTTTGCATAACTTGAAGTCATGAGATTAATATTATCTTAATTATAATGATATGTTGTTAATTTGAAACAAGATCAGACAGATCTTAGATGTGTCTGATTAAATGGGCGTTAGCTTTTTTATTGAATTATCATTAAAAACCGGCAGTGTATTTGGAAGTGACGACGAATTTGTATAATTTGCACAAAAAAAACATATTTAATAGACGAATACATACTTCAAAACAATCCATAGAAAAACCCGTTTTTTGTCACACAGAGAATTTTTTTGCAAGTTAACTAGTAATTTTACTATTCGCGTTAATTATTATTTATTTTACAGATTATTTACAATATGGTAATGAGAATACTGATGTCGGGCTTCTTTAAATCATTAAATTATCCAGGAAGTGACTATTAGATTTTTATTGCCCAAATTTAAAGAGAAGAACAATAAATAATTGCAAAAAAATAACATGTCTGTTTTGCCTGACACACATGTGGTTCTAGTTCATATCCAGGTAGTATTTTTTTTCAGATTTAAAAATACATCTAAACTAGTAATTCAATAGCATTGCAAAATACTTCAGTGCACCATATTTTAGTTTACCTGGTGATTACGCTGTTCCGAAATCACCAGGTAAACTAAAATAATCGTATAAAATCAATATAATTGGATTAATATTTATCAGATTAAAGATACATAGCCTACATAATAATAAAATGAAATTCCATCAAGTAAACGATATAAATCTTGATTCGTTAAGAATGATATCAAAAAGCGCTCATATACAAACACGTAGTGATGTTAGGGTAAATGACATGACCTGTACGCCATAAGGAAGTGGAAATAAATCGAATAAAATTGTATTTTAAATACAAGGCCTATTTGTCGGTTTTTTGTGGCATCAGATTGTCTAGTTAACAAACTACACGAATAATCATTTCATTAATATCACCTGAGATTTAATGAATTATTCATGTCGAAATAATTTGGATTCAAATATGGTGTAAATAAGTGAGTGAAAGTAATGACTTTGGATGAATTTGCAAGGTTATAACAATTTTTTGGTCATTAGACAAAACACAACCAAACCTTGACTGGCATTTTGTAATGTGGGTTATTGCTCTAGATTGGGGTTGGGGTGTTTTTATAACAATTGTTAACCGACATAAAATTAAATAATTACAAGGTTTCACTTAAAACATATAAAAAAATAACGTTGCTTTACTCTTGAGGAAGACTGAGTTACATATTATTCAAGCAACTGGGAATCCCAACTGGGTATTTCCAGGAAACATGTTCCAAGGTAATACCAACTGTAGATTTTGCATGTTTAAATGCCTCAAAAAATGTCAAACTTTTTCTGAGTCTTATCTTTCTATACACTTATCAGTGTCTGTGGTAATAATGATTTCCTTTGAATATGCTAAAGAGATTCTATCACAAGGAAATATGCAAATTTGTACAGCCATTCAATGAATGGAGACAAAGTCAATACCTACACAATGCATCTTGTGCAATTGATTGTTGACTACGACTGGAAAGTTGAAGGGTGACCTACTATTTATTATATTAATTGAATCATCATCTTATCACAGTTGATTACACTACAGTGTTTCTTGTTCGTAATATTATGAATAAGTACACAATTTTCCTGGCTCTTCAATATCTGCGGTTGATAATATTGCCATATATTGTATTAACAACCTTGGAAGTTCATTCGCGCCGTTTAATAATATAGCTGAACTAAATAAATCCAATGATCAATAACCAGAATCCAACATATTACTGTTGTCTATATAAAGACCATAGTTATTTGTTTCGTTCGATAGATTGAAAGGTGATTGGCAAATGACTTTAAATCCGCACAGAGGTTTATTTAAAGTAGAACCCCGATCGACTGTCAGTACAAACAAAGGCGATAAATGTTCAGATTTCGATCAAGGCATACTTCTACATAAAGTTGTTGTAGATACGTATTTATTATCAAGTGTTCTTTAATTTTTTTTAGCTTGGTGGTTTTTTACAATATAACATTTATGGTCATTTTGGCCACCTTTTCAATTTCAATCAATCTTCACCAGATCACCATTAATATCAACCCAGTTTAAAGATTGTGCAAATCGAACAAGGTTGCGTTGATCTTGAGCGACACTTTAATAAAAGGTATCATGTCTCCAGGGATTCGAACCTGTGACCTTCATTAGTTGCTTTAATGGAAAATATTGCACGTAAATAACAAACAATTACGTTGCAACTCAAGAAAATCAAGAAGTAAGATGTAACTCAAATTTAATGTTTTCATTTGCCTTGAAACTTAGGTTGGTATTTTCATATTTTTTTATGGGATTGCTTATATAAAAAAAAAACAAATTGTTTTAGCTGCATTGAATGTTAATAGTTTTGTTTATGTGGGCAATATATTATTATTCGTGCTAGTATTAATTCTGCTTTCAAATCTACAAAAAATCAATGATAAATAATACTTGGAAAAGTCCTTTAATACAAAAGATTTATATGAAAAATTATTATTAAGTTAGATATGTTTTAATAATATAATAACAATAAATGTTTTTTTTTTTTCAAAAAAAATTTCCATCTTTGTTTTAGTCAAAACAATATTACTGGTTATATGTGATATGTATGATTTAAATAATGGTTAAATTGCATCACCCCTAGGCACTATTATAACTAAAGTGAAGTAAAATACTGAAACTTGTAATGAAAATTCTTACATACAGTAAGTACGAGATGACGACTAATGAAAGGCAAATATTTCAAGGTCGGCATTTTAACGTGAAGCGTAAAATATTTAAAATAATATATCAGGATGATCTTAATGATATACAGCTTTGAATATATCTTCGTTTTGATTTGTTCTGTCAACATTGTTCCGCCTTTCAGAATTATTTCCGCAAAATAAAAAAAAACAGATGTGGTCTGCTAACATATTAATTACATTCCAATTAATTACCGTGATTTCAGTCTTAATACGGAAGGTGTTTGCATTTAGTGTGCATGTTGATATTCACTATTTCAATATATTTAATAATAACATCACAGATTGTTATTGTGGATGAAGGGAATTAAATTAAATTAAGAGGAGCAATCAGGTATTTATCGAATATCCTGGTTCAATCAATTAGTATTAATACGCTACATAAGTACCGACTATTTCAATTACCCAATTACGGTCACTACAATATTATTAACCATTTAGTTATTATTATTTAAAACAACATACATACATACTTCTCGTAGAACCTATTTGATCTTTATGATGGCAAACACTTTGTTTATTAGACCTCAAATAAAAAACAATTGGTTGTCTTATACAAACCCAACGCCCTACAATAATTAATATCATTTCAATTATGTGTGCTTATATTTATTAAACTTATTTTTATTATAGTAAAATTATCAGTGACTATAATCAATAAACTTATATAAATAAATATTCTCGATAGGTGAACTTGTTTGGTTACACTTTTAAATGATTGCAATAAATGTTACAGTAAATAGATGCAGTAATTAAGAAAAAATGAGGGCAAAGCGTGCTGAAGAATTGACCATCTTATATTATCTTATCATGAGATAAAAACAAACAAAAAATAGTATTATAAGTCCTTGAGACTTACTACAGAAACCGTTTCATACAGTGGGTATTGTACAAAATATCAATTGCGATTGCATCATTGTAAAATATTGAAAAATAAAATGATTTCCGCTTCCATTATTTTAAATTTCCATATTTCCTCTGCACGTATTTTTTGGTAATCAGATTGATCACTGATGGTTTCGCTACAAATTGCGCTTGAATAAATCACATCGAAATACTTATTGATATAATCTTTCTTTCATAATAACTCATCGAAACATGTTTTGTGTAATTAATATCACAACTTCACTATAGTTTCGGCAAATACTTCGTACACTGGCGCAACACCTGTAAATTAGGTAAAACCTGATCCAAATTGTAGTACTGAAATAATTATATTGAAAATTCAATGCTGCCGATATTTCAAAACTAGTAAGAAACTGTAAAATATGACAAAATACACCATTAACAAATCAACAGAGGACAATAAAGAAAATCTACAAAGAGATATTTATCGGAAAACAACAAAGATTGAATAACATTACACAACAAGCTCCATGCAACAACAATTACAATATTAATTGCTACAAAATAACTTATGTGTGAAAATTAATTAAAAACAATCGATTAAGTAGTGATTTGTATTACATAAATACCATAAGATAAATAAATAAATTAGTCTGCAAATTGCTTGGGGAGACGTGCATTTTTAAGCTGGATCATAAATTCCCTGCCCCCCATATTTATTATATTTACAATCATACATCAGTTTTCTTCAGGTGCATTAATAAAAACAACTAAACATGTATGTATTTGTTATTTTATCGGAATAAGATCATTAGCAGGTATGTTGTAACAGATCATTTAACACCGAAGCAATTTTTCATTCCCGTAACATCCGCTTAAAATAATGATAATTATCAGTTAACATCGCAACTATACCCTTGTAAATTATTTTATTAGGATTATATTCAAGGTAATATTCGCATTCGATCAAGACTATTGAGAATATTTTATTTATTAATAAATCAATTTTAAAAAAACATTCATACGCAATAATGTATAGGTTAATAATTACTGGAGTATGATCGGCTCTGTTAATTATTGATCGATAAAAAGAGAAGATAATAATAAAGGATGCGGAGTTTCTAATTGCATATGGTCGTTTTTTTGAAGAACCTTGTTGATTTCCTGAATCGTGTTGTGGGGCGACCTGAAAAAGATGCTGCGATCTGAAGACATGCGATTATCTTCTCATCAACTATTGCTTTACCAACAAATCATGTCTAGAAATTTTTACAATAATCCATATGAAGATGAAATAAATTATGAATTAACAAAGACGGTAACACCAAATCCAATAGTCGATTAACAAAAAAATGCCCATTTAATTTCTATATTGTACTGTTGTCATGTTGCTGCCACTTTCATAAGCTAACTTATTTATTATTTACCCCTCGAGGGGCTTTTTTGATGTTTTTTTGGGAATTTTGATTTTTTATAGACAACAACGTGTCTATCGGTGAACTTAACTTGCCTTACAATTCAGGAAATAAGAGTAAACCTAGATCAAGACGATCGATCGGGATTTTATTAATATTATTCCCGATCTCCCAGTCGTAATAACCGATCAAATCAATTACAAAAATCTTGACTTGAGCGGGATTTGAACCCATGACCACAGTATTTGTAGCCACGCTTCTTATCCCCTGAGCTATTACGCTGGTACTCTAGTTAAAATAATGATAATTTTGTTTGATTCTGCAGAGATTTAAGATTCCTCCATTTTCCAAGAAAACCACTTGATTGATTGATTCTTGTATTCTTCCAGTATAATACAATAACAACTATAAAATATTCCCATACCAGATGACATGAATGTTCTATTATTATATCTAAGAATATATTATATAAAAGTTAATTTGAACTGCCATGTTATTTTGGTTGTATTTTCATCAACATGCAATTGAGAGGATGCTAGCGGGAGATTTATTATTGACGCATAAAATCATATCCACACCGACCTTTTGTCGCGGTTCAATGACTTCTTTGCTCGATTTTCTTCCAGTTTTACGATTCTAATATTATTTTATATAAAATATAAAGTTTTATTTACCAAACACTCGAAGAAAACACATATTATATCTCATTTCAATTAATAACAGTAGGTAATTGTGCAATAGTATGTTTACTTATAGAAGTATTTTGAAGATATGATACCGTTATTGTTATTTAAAAAAAATATAAATTATTACTCATTGATGTTTGTTAGACAACTTTTTCTAGATCATTATTATGTGTTCGATAATATTATAAGTAGAAAAATATACAATAATAAGAAACTCGTCCAAGCTTTAATAAGACAATGTGTTTCGTAAAAAGAAATTGTCTTATGTATGTTTGTTTTGTTTTTATTATACTTTTAACATATTTTAAATGTGTTTAATTTGCGAAATAGGAATGCAAAGAATCTACATGACTATTATGACAAAAAAAATATAAAGATATAATGAAAAATGATATGCATTATTATTATGTTAAGTTTTTAAGAAGACGAAAAGTTTGCATACATATTGAAGCAAGCGGTAACACCGGCTGTAATGTTATTGAACGTGACAACACTGATAAGAGTGACAGCACTGTTATAGTGACAGTATCTTGCCGAACTGCGGGTTTGACAGAGTGCGAGTGCGAGTGCGAGTGCGAGTACGAGTACGAGTAAGCAGCAACAGAGCCATGAGCAGGAAGTGGCGCTGGGTGTGCAGCCTGGGAGATGTGGCGCTGCGAGTGCCGCCGCTGTTTCTGCTGGACGAGTTGTTGCGAGCAAGTCTAGGCATGTACCCGCCGCCGACCACTGACCCCTTCGAGGCCTTGACTGCGGCCGCCAACGGGTCAGAGGACCTGGACTCCTTGAACCTTCAGCAGCACCAGACGGACCAGCTCCAGCTCCAGCCGGACTACGACTATCCTGCCTTCAACATGGCGCTGTTCGTCGGCCTGAGAGTGATCCTCTGCATACTTGGTACTGCTTGTTATACTCTAGTCTGTACAATATTATGGTTGATCTTTGTACTGAACGCTGGTCTATTTCTAGGATTCCTGGGCGCCCTTGGCATGTTCGTGTTGCGTACGAGACATCTTATTGTAGTTTACCTGTACTTGTGTTCCGTGGGGATCATCTTCATGTCTTACTGGATCAATGTGTCTGCTGTCAAGTTGATCCTGACCTTGTCCAATATCACGGAGACGGGCACGCTCTCTTCCAGTCTGCTCGAGGACATACTGGACTTGAACTTCACCAAGATCATGGACCCTGAAGGACCGGGAGTGGTTATAATTGAGAACTATGTCATCCAGTTGTTGCTGGCCGCCTGTTTCTTTTTCATTCACTTGGGGCCGCAACATTATATTTTGCAATACGGACTGCCTCTCAGCTTCACTTTGCCGTCCTTGATAAGTGTTTTGCCGTTACCGCATTTAGTTTTATTGAGATCGCCCGTGTTTGCCGCTTTATTGCCGTTAGCCGTCGTTAAATTTGTCTTGTGGTCGTCGGCCATAAATATAATGCAAGTAATTTACGGAGGATATCAATACATGAAGGCCTCCATTTCTGACTACGGTCTGTCGGTATTGATGGAAACTGAATGGGTACGACTTAATGTTCCCAGTGTGTTACGCATGTTCTGGATACTCAGGGTAATCGAACATGCTGGGATTTTATTGATGGACAAATATGAACTATCGGAAGAAGGCTTTAAAATAAGCACATTATTGGCAGTGCAATCGTTGGCTTCGATGGCTAAATCCCTTCTGATCACCGGTTGTGAGACAATAACGGCAGTCTTAGGAATGACTTCTGTCATTTCGTTCTTTTGCCATTGTATCGGCAGCTTTTTTCAATGGATTCTGTTGACAGATGATGAAGAAGAAAAAAGCATCGGTATGATATCTGCTATTCTATTTTATATTTTGGCACTGCAGACCGGCCTGACATCTTTAAATCCAGAAAAGAGATTCATTAGATTGTGTCGCAACATTTGCTTGTTGTTCACCGCCCTCTTACACTTTGTACACACTAAAGTGAATCCGACGTTGATGTCCCTCAGTGCATCTCACAACCCTAGTACTCATCGACACGTGAGGGCGCTCATTGTTTGTCTCTACCTCGTGGTTGTCCCTATTATATTGTTGATATATTTGTGGAGTAATCATGGAATTTCAACCTGGCTATTGGCCGTTAGCGTATTTTGTATTGAAGTCATCCTCAAGGTGTTTGTCAGTCTCATGATTTACACATTATTCCTGATTGATGCTTGCAGGACGACATTTTGGGAGAAACTAGATGACTATGTGTATTATATCCGTTCATTTGGAAACACTATCGAGTTTTGTTTTGGAATATTTTTATTCTTCAACGGAGCATGGATCCTTGTTTTTGAAGCCGGAGGTGCTATCAGAGCTTTGATGATGTGCGTACATGCATATTTTAATATTTGGTGTGAGGCACGGACAGGGTGGGCTATATTTATGAAACGTCGCACGGCAGTTAACAAAATAAACTCATTGCCGGAAGCCTCATCTGTTCAGTTAACGGAATTGAATGATGTTTGTGCTATTTGCTATCAGGACATGTCCTCTGCTAAAATCACCCGTTGCAATCATTTCTTTCACGGAGTCTGCCTGCGGAAATGGCTTTACGTTCAAGATAGATGTCCCCTGTGCCATGACATCCTCTACAAAATTTAAATACTGGGTATTTTCTCATTACATTATATCTTAATTATTTTCGGTGTCTGGTTAAAATATTGCTATGGATCATTATTCAAACAGTGTACATAGCTTTAAATGATGATGAAGTGTGATGAATATTGTTTGTAATCCGTATAATTATATGGTCACTGTTTTTATACTCTTATTATTTATTTGTAATTTTATGAATTTAACCTAAAAATTGTGATTCTAGAATATTTTGTTAATATTCACAAATTGTAAATATCTTTTTTTACTTTTAAATTTGAAGTCAGTCAAATTAAATCATATTTTTAATGGATTGATTTTATTTCTTATTTTCTACAAGATAAAGAATGATGTGTGATTTCTTATCATATAAATCATGTTGTGATCCTAAGTCATATATATTTTTGTAGATAAAATATAATAAGTGTCACTTAATGTTTAGGACCAGGTCGACTAAATATAATCTATGTACATAGTAATTGGATATTCAGTCAATTATAAAACAATCATTTAAAACGGTGATTGTAAATATAAATTTATTGTCTTAAATAAAATATGTAACAAATTCTCAACATACTTATAATTGTTTCAAAATAATTTATGTATTATTTGCTTCAAACCTGAAAGGTTTAAGCGGTCACACGACAATTAGAGTATTGAATCCTTAGTTATTTGTACAAATTGATGTGACAAAAATTTTTTTTTTTTTGATGAAAGACTAATTGAATACAAGATCCTTGTAGTTGGAAAGCAGGTGATAGTTGGATACACGGCAATTAGTTGTTGTTCTCACAACAGTCATACGATCAGCTCTTTCAAAGTTTGCCTTCACTATTTCATAGTAACGTCCATCACTGAAAGATAATGAAGGTTGAAATATTAATTTGTCTGTTGTCACTTCTTAATTTTTCTGTGGGAATCAAATAAATAGGCTAATATTCTAAAAACCATCCAAATACATACTTTCTATCAAATCTTTGAAAGTGTATATTTTTCTGATGATTAATAAAAAAAAGAGATGAAAAACTGGAATATGTGTATCATTAAATTCTTCCTTACCTCAAAACTAAACACCTCATTTTTAAACATTTCACTCTCAATATATCAATGGCTTTTTGACTTTTATCTGAAAATCGTAAGTTGTCCGGATCCCATCTTAATTCGAGTCGCTCGAGGACTGGACAGTTGTTGGCAATTCCATCCATTAGCTGAAAAAGTAGATACAATGAAGTATTTCATTATTTATTAAAATTATTTTAACAATATGTACTTACTTGGTCAACATGAATATTGACCCCCAATCGCTCCGGTGTTCCCATTATAAGTATTCTGGAAAGTGTAATATACATTGTATTTGTAAATTTATCATTCAGTTTTAAATAAATAATAATTGCAGAAAGGCAAAACCCCTTAAACAATATATAAGTCTAAACAGAATGATAGTTTAACAAAAAAAACTGCACACAACACAAGATAATACTTTGATTTAAAATAATACTGAAGTACTGCGGTCCGTTTCTATTTATTACTCACTTTGCATTGCTAAGAATAGGCAGTACACTTTGCCACAATTGGTCAGTTATATGCGGCATTCCACTCAATGACAAAGCCCACAGTTGTTGTCCATATCGAGATAAAAACTTGTATAGAGCATCATCACTTAAATTGTCAGAGCTATCAAGATCCAGAGCTACTAAATTTCTGAAAGTAGATAGAATGTTGTAACAAAATTTATTTTTCAGAAGACATAATTCTACCTCGCATTTCCAGACTCTAAGAAGCTTCTCAATACACTGTCATTAAATCCATTCAACTGTCCAGCACTTAAAAATCGAAGATTGGGTATTCTAGTCAGCATATCGATGAGACATTCTGTTGTTAAATCTGTTCCGGTGATATCTAATTCTTGCACCGAAGATTTCTCCCATTCTACTTGCATGACATATTCAGATTGAAGATCTACAAGTAGACACCAATTTAATACTCCATTTAAATTGATATTTCAATAAATTACTTGTTCCACTCATTAATAAACATTTGAGACGTCGCGATCTCTGGAAGAGTGTTTTCATTGTAGAACCAGTCACTTTATTACAATAGTTGACAGCCAAACATTCCAACTGTAATGTTTTAGATACGAGATTGCTTTTTTCCTATTTTAATGTGTATATCTATTTACCTGTATACAATTAGAGCTGAAGGCATCAATGTGTGAATCATCCACAAAGTTAATTCCATAGAGGTTGATTACCCGAAGGTTGGGTGTAGCTGACTTCAATTTATGAACATTTATTACTTCATAAATTTCTTCTTCCTCTTCTTCAACTTTCTCATAAGTGCCTTCACCAATTAATTAGTATTTTTTATTATATTACATTCATGAGTGTTCAATCAAAATAATTTACCAATTAAATGAAGGATTTCGAGACCGTTGATAAAATTGTAAATTTTTCTCATAAAACCTTCCATGAAGATGACTTCGGAGAGACAGATGCACATGTATTTCAATTTAGTTGGGAATGCTTGCATTTCTGAGAAATCATGAAGTTGCATAGCTGAAATATGAAAGTAATTTTGAATTAATGGTATTAATTTGTACATATAATAATCAAAAACATACCTGTACTGAAGTCTAACAGCATATGCGTTAAGTTAGGACATTTGTTTGCCAATTCGTGTAATACTGTATGGGTAATTAATTCTATAGGCAACTCAATATATCTTAGGGAGGCACCAAATCGAACTGATATTAATGCTAGCAAAGACTCTAAAGAACCTGAAAGTCACAAGTAGATTATGTTAACATCTGAATGACAATCAAATAATAATGAAGTATAATACTAACCAACATGGAGCCCAGATATTTCTGGTCTTAGACTGACATATTTCCAAAGTCTCGTGTCATATGCAACAATCCGCCATTTCTTACATACTCTTGCTACCTGGCAGATTTCTCGGTGACTCAAGTAACTGAAGATGTTGAGCAAAACTTTGTCGGGCAGTTTTTCTATGGTCTGTTAAAACAACATTATAAACATCACAATATTGAACATTCTCAAATTATAAATAACTGCCATATGATCCAATGCTTTACATTATGTATTGGGAAATCTCAGTGAATTTAAAAATAAAATCTAACCGTGTTTGCAAAAGGACTTCTGCCTCCTTCAACAAGATATACTTGTGAAGCCTCGAGGGCCAATTGTCCCCAAACATCAGACCCTATGTCCATGGTGGACGAATGTTTCACAAAAACTGGAAACTGGCCCGATATTCCCGGACACGAATCATTCCAACAGATGTTTTACACTTACCGTCTTACATTTAATATTTGATAATTTTAAATACGCGAATTTTCGGAACCGTTTTCTATTTTATGCCAAAAAAACTCGTCTCTTTGATGTCATGCATTGGAATTATTTGTACATATTAAAAAATATTATTGTGTTTATTAAGTGTTTGTATGTAACTACCTAGTTTAGTTTTTCAATATACAATTAATATTTCCCCAGATATATATAATGTATTTTTATTAATTTTATTTTAGAAGCCCTGAACGAAAAGTAGCAGAGCAAGAGAGCAGCTGTAGGTAGACTAAAAATAGTATGGTTCATCGGTAAGCTAGGTCTATACTTTACCTACAAATCACATTATTAAGAAAAATCTAAATAATCGGACAGTACATCGTAGATATAGAAAATAGTACATTTAAAATTCCTGCAAGCTTGTATATAACATAACTAGTTTAATTATCTATCAATTAACAGGGTCAATCCTATTGTAAATCTTTTTTATAATTAAAATAATTGTATTTTTTTATTAGATTCTAAATAATCCGTTGAGATTATTGTTCGCTGAAATTATTTTTATCTATTATTATTGTATACATACAAATTTTTCTTTGCGTCTAAAGCTGCTATTCATGTCATCTCTGGAAATGGCCGTAGATGCAAAATCCACACTCAAAGCTCCCCAGGAATCCATTTTCAGGCTTAAATCGAACCAATCTCGGCAATGTTTTAAATAATATTTGAATTTATCACTTTATTTAGTTCGCGATTATAATAAGTTCGTTACAATGGAATTATCAAGCATTTAAAAATGTAGTTGCTCATCACAATGTTCAGCAGAGACTTGCTGAAACAAACTGCCTCTCGTACATTGACGAACTGCATTAAAAGTACTGAGACTGCAAATAACTTAATTAATAAAATATACATATTATTAGCTAGATATCTATTTTTTTTAAATATTGATAGCAAACTTCACTCCCTTTATTTGTATGATAATTTTGTTTAAAATTTTATTCGTTACCCCGAAAAAGTATTATTTACGTGTATATATTATAAGGGGTTGCGTATTTTGTAATTTTTGATACCTTTTCGTTATTGTAATGTATTAATTTGAAAAAAAATAACTATGATTGTTTGTATATAACCGAAGGTTGTTGCATTAAAAAAATGAATAATTTGTTTTTAATGACTACTTTTCTTTGCAAAAAGTATTAAGTGCCCGTGGCTGTACGACTCTTCCCTACTTACTATTAGATTATTACAATTTGTTATCAAAAAACTGCCAAATTCGTACAGTTTGTTAATCAAGCCCTTTGTTTGACTAAAAGAGAATGTACAATATCTTTAATAGGTACAAAAATCGATCTTCTTACTCGAAATGATTTGAAATTACATATAAAGCGTATATTCAATAAGAAAAGGGCGTTGCCAGGAGACGGAGGCTACTTCAGTTTTTATTTTCATACCTTTATTAATGGGAATATAAACAGTTATAATATTTATAATGCAGAAATATTGTATTTCATTTTTTGAGAATGCCAATCGAGCTTTAAGCTTTTTTTTACACCTACTTATCACATTCTCTACATATAATACCGAATTAAATAAAATGTACATAAAGCCGTATTCTATAGGTCCTCAAAGAGATTAATGATAATCCAAGATGTAAAAAAATACATTCCCAAAGTAAATATCCACACAAAAATTTGTTTAAAACTTTGTTTATTTAAAAAAAAATTTGAATGAATTGCATAAGTACATTTTATAGATGTATTCATCATGCAGGTACCAGTGGAAGGGGTTTTGTATACCTGCAATAATTTGTATAGATGTAGGATATTATTTTGAATGGCATTGAGTTTAGATGAGGGAGAGAAATGTACATCTGCTTCCATTGACGTACGTATGTAATATATTTATTTATTAATTAGTTAATTAAAAGTAATCTTAATATTTGACGAGCCGCAAAAAGAGATTAGTTAGTAGAAATGATCAAGCAATCCAAAGGACAGAAATAAGCCCAGCTGCATCTTGTAAAGGTCACACAGGGTTTCGATAAACTAATTTTATATTGAATGCGTTATGAAAAAAGCCTTTTTAAATTGAATTATATTCGCTTCTCACTGCTGTATACCGTCATCAGAGTGTCAAAGAAAAGTAAAAATACTTACCTATTTTTTTTTTGTGCATTTTGTGATTCTTATAGAATGTGTTTACCCGGGCGAAATTTTTGTATGCAAATAGGCAAATGAATACATTTTGCAGTTTATGGTATCGATGATAAATAAAAAAAATATCATCACTTAATTTTATTTAAATATAATAAGTAGTCTTGTAGTGCGAAAAGTTTATCATTATAATAAATTATTGACTTCAACGGTGTTCAGAGATTTAGTCTAGCTGTACCTTTGTTATTTACATAGAATATGAAGATATATTTGTAAAAAAAAATACTTATAATGATTTTTATTATGGAATTGATCTGTTCATGAATCTTGGGTGACTGGTATATATGCTTTTTTAAATACTTTACTTCTCTGTCCAACATTTTTTTGCCTATGATAAATAAGATAGGTTTCTTCTCATAATTAATAGTATTGACTGCATAAATAACTTTTTTCGAGTAAGTACTTTCTGTATAGAGGTGACTAACCGTACTTTTTTTACTAGGATAGTCGTTTTTTTGTAAGCCACGTCTTCTTTTGAAAAGTGTTTTCCTTGATAGTCCTCCTTTTTATGTGCAAATTGACTTATAATACAATAATTTAGGGAAGCTAACATTTAATGTTTATTTATTTTCAGGGAAAGTACGCCAATGTTCAGCTTTAGTAAGTTTAGGCTTATTCTTTGGGTTGGCAACACTGTGTTGGTAAAGCACCTGCGCCCTATCGATTTTAAATACTGAGCTGCGTATTCGCTTTCGCCCCAAACTACCGAAGCTTCTGCTTGCGCGATGAAATCGATATTACTCTTTTTCCTTATCTGTATTACTTTAAAGGTTCACTGTGAATTCAATTCTGTCCACGGTCCATTTATCTTGTGGGGGTTGAAAGGGGTGGAGAAGCTGAAGGTACCAGCTTTGCAGCAGATTAGTGAAGACGATCTGTTGGAAGTATATAAAGAAGCAACAGCAGCTCTTGTAGCCACAACAGAGACATGCAGACAGTTAAAATCGGCCAATAAACTTGCTACATTAGTTAAAAAGACTAGTGTTGTAGCAGTTCCTCATCATACACTTCCGCTCACCCCCGATATATTTATCACTGATACACAGGTAAGTTGATTCTTATTTTTCTATTTTTTCTTTTATAATAAAAAATCAATTAATTATTTTTTTATTATTATTATTCCAGTTTATTACACTGCAAGGCTCAGACTATGAAAAAGATGAACAAATAACTGAAGCATATGAAAAGATGGAAGATAAATATGGTAAAGGAAATGTTTTGGGAATATTGGGAACAAATTGTCCCAAACCAGTCACCGATGATGAGGAAATAAGCCGAGCGAAAAGAGAAATAATTGAAGAATCAGATTTAAAAGAAGCACCAGTGGAAGTTGTTTATAGTGCTCCTGGTAAGATATTTCCCCTAATATTATTTGTTAAATTAAAATAAATGGCTAAATTATAAGATAACAATTTGTAGAGAAAATTCTATTTTATGCAAGTGATTATCCTATTTTGAGATATGGTGCCAATGAAAATGGATCAGCCGATGAAATTTACAAGTTGAAAACTGCTGTAAGCGTATCGAGTGATGATCGTGGACAATTTAGTAGATTGATTGTGACATTTCCCGTTGAAAATGGAAAGGTTTGTGTCATTTATATGTGGTTCATAATGATTTTTAAATTCTAATTATCTGAAATATTTAAATTTTAGGTGACTCTCAGATTCCGCTTCCCTAATTCAACATCTGGTTATTGGACAATCGGATCAGTAGAGTTGGTTGATCCTAAAGGGTCCGAATTATTATTGTCTCCAAATTCTGTCGACACCTTTTTGGGAGCTCCGATAGGATTTTCTTACCGATGCTCCGAGCCTTTGATATTCTCCAATGGATCAGTGAGTCTTGAAATAACGGAAATACAGGTATGATTAAAATAATATTATTTTAGATCTAGTCAAATATTTCAACTAGTCTAATTGATTGATTTTATTGAAGGTTCAGCCACAACTCAATGGAGTGAATTCATTTAGTCGAGCTTACAATTGTATTGGATTTACAACTATTGCTATATGGTATGTATTTTAATACTACATGTTTAAGATTGAATTTCTCCCTCACTTCCTTTAGTATTGATTATAATATTTCTATTCTTTAATTCCAGGTCATCTATTATGGTCACATGGTTGATACTTGCCGGTATATTTACTGCTATAATGATGATATTAAGCATCAAGTCAATGGATCGATTTGAGAATCCCAAAGGAAAAGTACCAACGTTTACCGTAAATGAATAATAATTCAGTCACTTTTATTGATTGCATATCAAAATTTTTTGAGTCTTGAAGCTTATAGTATAAGTAAATGTCTTTATAGAATAGGAACATAAAAAAATTATTGAATTTACTTGATCTCAATAGTTAATCTAAACAACACCGAAGAAAATGACCAACTGCAATATAATATGTTATTGTGCCAACTTTACTTTACTTACTTTTAATTTTTTATAAACTCATATATAATGGTACCTAAAAATATCATATTATTTTTCAAAGTGTTATTCAATATTACATAACTATAAAAATATTTAGTAAAAATCAGAATATATCAAAATATAATGCTATTGATGTTGTTTAAATGTTTTACTTATTGTACAATAGAATTAAAAATATTTTAAGACATTCTGTGTTTTTTTTTACAAATAAGCCTAAATGAAACAAATACGTTGAATTTTTTTTAATAATTTATGATGAATAACATTAAAATCCATAGATATATATTTTTTGCTAACATTGTAACATTTAACTTATTATTTAAATCACGTTCAATATGAATATACGAGGACACTATCTAATAAAATCAACACAACTCTTTTATAAGATGATCTTTGCATTTATTAAAACTTGGTAGCAATGAATCACAAATATTCATTCAACTGACCGGAGAAATATTGATTTCAGTGTAAATTGATTGTACATGGTTACTGTACGAGTATATACATACAATGATACAAATAGAAAGAGTAGAATAAGTTAGTCATATACATCCAAAAAATTACAAAAACATTTATTTTGTTTTTTTTATTAATGAATAGTGATAACAAGAGGCCACCAATTTAAATAAACAAATTTAATAATATCTTTGCTGTAGCCATAATATATCAATATTTTGCTTATGAAGATTATTAAGAATATATTTTTTTAATATAGGTAATAGATTTTATCTCATAAAGTTGTGTAAATTTCAATAATTTATAGTAAATTACACTAAACAAATTCTACGGAAGGTACATTTTGAGAATGTTTGTCATACTGTGAATTGTTCATTGTTTGAATTCCCAGATCCTCCAGCACTTTAAGAAGGTCCTTTTCACTTTTGGCTTCAGTTTCTAATTCAAGTTTTTCTTTTTTCGATAATCGAATAGTGATGATATTTCGTATCTTTTTACTCTCCTTAATTTCAGTGGGTGACTGAACTGAATTCGAAGTTGAACACATCCATTTTGGTTTCAGCGTGTAATCTCTAATTCCCTGTTCGAATTCCAGCAAGGAGCGATTATAGCATTGCTTTCTATTCTTTAAATCTTGGCCGGTGTTCCATTTGAAAGAATCACTGGTGATACTGCCATTGTTGTGCCCTTTTCTAAGGTCCTTACGTCACCTCGAATCAGATCCTTCAATGGCTGGATCTGACTCTTCTCCCAAAGAGTTCCCGTGTCCTTGTGGATTGTAACTGGGACTTCTGCAAGCTTTCATTTGTGACCCGTCCGATCCTCTCCTCGAAGGCCCATTGGGAGTCTGTTTATTACACAGGCATCTACAGATTATTCTCTTGAATGCAAATCTAAAGTCTTTAGAGAACAGAGCGTATATTAATGGATTGATGGCGGAGTTACAATACCCCAGCCAAAACAAAATGGAAAAGACGAGAGGGTGAATACAACTTTCACAGAATGCTCGAATAAGATACATTGTGAAAAATGGAAGCCAACAAACAATAAAGCCACCCACAATGATTGCCAAGGTTTTGGCAGCCTTGGTCTCCATACGAAACCGTTTGACTTGAGCTTTTATATTTCTCTTGCCCATCTTCCTTTGTGCTTTCGGCTTGCTAGAGTCTTCGAATATGGATGTGGAAGGAGATGGACTCAAATCTCGTTCATTTGTGGCTGAGGCAGAGTCGCAACTCGATGACCTTCTAGATCTTCGGGATCCTGTTATTCTCTGACCGGTGACTCTAAGATGATTATCCCTGTTGCGATACAATGCTGAAGAAGTAAGTTCTTGGCCTGAAGGTGAGCAATAATGTACAGCGTAAAGGGCCGGCGGACTTCCAGGACTTCTGCTGGGACAAATCTGCTCGTTTGAGGGATACGACACAGATATTTTGATCTTTTCATGACTTCTTCTTTGACTAGGATATCTGAAATAAAATATTGATATTCACAGTGATACTGTATTAAATGTAAATATAGATAAGTAGTACCTATGGATCCTCTCAGGGGAAGCACTGCCCAGAGAAGTGGTAGTACTGTGTGCAGATCCAGTACTCAAAGGAGAACCATGAGGACCTCTTCTGCTGGTTCCTCCACCACGGCCACGATGAATACGAAGAGTCAGTCGGTTATCATCAAACCTGTTACCTACACCTTTACCTAAAAATAATAATCATATAATTTTATCTAGGTTGAGGTAATCTGAAATTATTTAAATAATATATTTGGGACTAACTATTATAACCACGGAAAAAGTTTATAGATGTTTCGCATGATCGATTTATAAACTAATGCCAAATAATTTTTATTTACGGTCAAATATTACCAGACTTAGTTTAAGCGGGTGTAATGAAGTGCTTTGACGTCTTCGACCTCTGCAACGATTACCTTTATAATATTGCTTTATTATTTTATTAAAATTCAATCACAAAGTGAAAATGTTCCTTATTCCGCGAATGCAAAAAGGGCTGTATTTTTTTTCAATTAATAACTACCCTAAATTCTATTTTTTTGTAAAATTCCTTTTTTTTTAGAAAAACCGGGAAAAATAATGCATCCCAAAATATTTTTCATGTTGATTTTGATGTGCGCATTTATAAACTGATAATATAAATACGTTATATCAATTATAATCAGACCTAGTCCAAGTAGGAGTAATGAAGTGCTTTGACGTATTCGAGTTCTGCACGATTTCCTTTATAATATTGCTTTATTTCAACTCTATCATATTATATTATATGATATACGAGTATATCTACAGTAAACAAATTATCAATTACCTATTATAGTTCTGTTAATATCCGAAAATTCAAAAAGAATGTACATTTTACCACATAATAAAGCAATATGTCTATTAAAAATGTAAGCCCCACAGTTCTCTATAATTGTGAGCAATTTAAAACCGATTTTTTCATCTTATTGGTAAAGTTTGAATATTACGAATCTTAAAGGTATTTCTGTCTAATGCAAGACTTGAAGTGATGAATTAATTATATTCTATTCAAAAGCTGTCATATAAAGGAGGCCATTAATTAATCGTCTAATTGTCTTTCCTCGTACTAGAATATTGCAGCATGTAAGATAATTGACATTAATATTTTTTATAATAAGTAATAGGTATATTAGATTTGATGCAAGTTGTTAATCAGAAAGTGCAGAAACTTCAAGACTCAAATCAGTCGCTTCAAAGAACTTCAATTAAAAGTTCAGGAACGTTAGATCAAACCACATCTTACTAATAAATTCTGAATAAATTTTTGATCTAGAAAAATACGTATTTGCTATTATTAATATCGGATACGAGAAAAGAGCATTTTTCCTGTTGTCTTCTTTGAAATGTGTCAAAGTGAATAATATTTGATTGATGGATTTGGATGTGTAAGAATATATTTTTGTGAAAAGGTGTTTCTGTCATCTTATTATTCATGACCTGACATCGTTTCTTCAATTTTTTCCCCAGTTACTTGTATCTAGTATATTTAAATTAAGATATTATATTTTATAGGATTGATTGTTTGTGTGGAATAATAAAAAATGATAAATAAATATTTTTTTATATTTTATTTTACATATATTAGTATGAACCGGTCTATAAATTTACTGGTTTCGATTTCCATTACGCTACATATGTACGTATTCATTGCCAAAGAAAAAGAAATAATCTTAAAAGGAACGACCTATAAAGAAAAGAGGGTAAATCGGCAATTATAGAATTCAAACAGTCTAATTCAAAGTCTGAACTTGTAGTGGTTGGTTTTTGAAAGGTACACAGCTACTCTTTTTTATACTTTATTTATATGTTTTTCAGTATTCTGAGTATAGGGACTTGTGATTTTCAAGAACACTAGTCATAATAGGAACATGTCCTTCCGAAGCTTCAACGAATTTATCAAATCGAGTAACGTTAAGCAATAAAAACTATATAGTATTGGCCTTATACTTATCTTTGTTCCTTTATTTGCTTCCGATATATGTATATTTTTTCTATGATTCATTTATAATATTTAGAATGTTTTACGATTGAAATAGCAATTAGAAAACAATAAATAATGAATAGTGTGTATGCGGTCGAGTATTGGTTAGTATTCAAAGGGTTGTGTTCACATCTCGTATTCAGACCTCGTCTTTCAAGCCAACTCTTATGTTGTCCATCTTTGCCACCTTTTTATACTTTTCCCCTCACAACTATATACAAATTTCTTCTAACCATCAATAAAAATTTATTATTATTTAGTCAAATTTAATAACTTCAACTCAGTAGTCGGCCACTCAAAATTCAATTTTCGATTACTGCCTTTTGTAATAAAATTATCTAAAAATAAAGAAAACCACATCAATATTATATTTTGAGAAAGTTGGTTTAGTAATAATATAGGTACACATGTCGAGTTTGTAACAAAACACAGGCTGAATAACTTGTAGGCTATCGTTAAAAGGACATTATTTTCCGATTACCTCATTAAAATGTCGTTTAAGGTGTTTCAGTCCTAGACGTGTTTATTTATTATGCATGGCGAATCATCATCTGTTAGTGACTTAAATACCAGTAGTAGTATTTAATTATTAACGTTTTTTACTTAGATCAATACTGACAATTAGCCAGTATGTTTTTTAGTATGAGGGCTGTCAAAAAGCAAACATCAAATTTAAAAATGACCAAAATCAGGGGTATCGAGAGTTGTTTATACGGGCCTCCAGGTAGAATGTGTGACGTCAGCGCTGTGTTCGCAGATATAGTACGCGAAGTATGGAAATATGGCGATATTATATACATTTAAAGCATTACACCACTCTAATATACATATTTACCCTACGATCACAATGAGAAACATATCACATATTCCCATATACCTACTCTACTCTATTGTTACATATTTACATGCATAACTATCATATTTACATTTGTATTAAATTAATACGACCAAAATATCTAATTAAATGATTTTTGTACAAATTATAAATAATTGTGGTTGTAGAAACGATATATCATATGATTGCGTAAATTTTATTTTATTAGATATTTCGGTCGTATTAATTGAGTATAAATATAAATATTATAGTAATGTGTATAAAAATGTAATGATTGTGTAGAGTAGATATACTAGGTGATATTTTTTTCATGAAGATTGTAGTGTTATGGTTGAAAAGTATATAATTTAGCCGAATTCCCATATAATGAGCGCTGTTCGAACGACTACCGTTAACAGCTGTTCGAACGAGTTCTGTCTAGCACTCTGGCCTGTTAACTCGCGGCTCCTCCTCAAAATCCTTTAATGTCAAAGATAGTTGAGTATAAAGTAAAAGAAATATAAAGCAAGTAATATTACTCGTACAGTATGCAGGTGACCACGATCAAAGGAAGTCATTTCACATACTCATATTATATTCTAAGTGAAATATAACACGACCACGATTCCTCAAATATACTGAAATGTTTCCCCAACTAATGCCTTTTTAACATTATTGAATATACATAATATTTTTTTCGAACCTATAGGATAGGATATGTGATATTTATATGTAAGTGATATGATTACTTGAGACCAACAAGGGTGTGAAAGGAATGTACTTGGATATAACATTTCCAGAAGTAATGCCGATAATTAAATAGACATGGGTTTCTTCTTTCTGGTATTATTTATGAAAAGCTAGTGTCTCTTTTACACCACTCTATGCGGAAACATACCACTATTACAGACTACTGGGTGTATACATATCAATATGGCGGACCAAGCAGACGAGTCTGAGTGAGACAATTGGTGTAGCCACCATATTGATATTTATTTATAATACATTCAAATGAAAAAGCCCTCAAAACTATGATGTTGTTATATATTACATAATAATTGTGAAATTTAAAATAGTTTTTTTCTAAATTATATTTCAAATACATAGATTATCTCTTCATAATGTATATATAATTTATTTTATATACCCACATCAGTAAATTTAATTATAATAGTTGTGTAACTCAATATACAGGGTAGAATCAAATTAACTAAAAATATTTTAAGAGTTGGTTGGGTATCGCAAATGTAAACGAAAAAAGAACATTATTAATGAAAATTAAAAAAAAAGTATTTAACAGACACAATTCACACACGACATTCACTACTGAGTAATTTACAGAAACAGCTGATTCCAAGATGGAGGCTCAAACACAATTCCAAAACCACCATTAATATTTTGTTTTATTTTTATTTTAAATTAATAATACAAAAAATATTCATAAGATACGCACCACTCCCTAAAATAATCTCAGTTAATTTAAGTCCGTCCTGTATATAAGTATGGAGAAAATTCTACATTCTGCGAAATCATTAAAGAAAATAAATAAAAATAATTTGATAATTTGATATTTATATTTCAATATACACCACCCTTCACAGCTGCGAAAAGCTCTTTCAATATTTTATTCCAATTTCTGGAGTTTCTTTACTTTTCTAGTGAGTGCGCTTTTACAGTGCAAAAACAAAAAAAAAGATTACATTTTTTTTTAATTCTTCGTTTCACTTTTTGTTGTACTGAAAAATATAATTCTTCAGTATAAGAAAAAGAATTTTAAAAAAAATTATAAAATAAAACTTCTTTAATTAATAAAAAAGTTTTTTTCATAGGATTATAATTTCCCATACAAAAAATCGTCCATGGATCTGGAATTGATTGAAGACGTATAGGTATAATAAAGGTACCACTATAACTATTTAAATTTATATCACTCAGAAGGCACACAATGTGTTTTAATAGACCATTTTTGAAAGGATTTCCAATTTCAGTAGGTGCTTTTATGTAAAGTTTTGCTACAAAGGAAATATGTGAAATTTTTATTGGTATTATGAGCAGTGAAATAAATTCAAACCCGAGACGAATCGATTTCATAGAAATATTGAAAGATAAACGACATGGTTCGTTCACGAATCACAACTCAAGGGATCATTTTTAATCAGCGAAACAATATTGCTTTCTTGTATATTTTTTCTTGCAATATCAAAGAAAAGTCGCTTTTGTTGTCGTCCGTTTTAGGATGAATAATGATTCGTCAATTTAGGATTAGTCCTGAAGGATGAGGCGAATGGGGAAAACACTGACAACCGACAAATGGACACACCTTTTAAGGCTATTTTCTCAAAATAGAACTGGAAACCTGCGTCTTCCTTCGTATTATATGAAAAACATTTTAAAAGAACGAAAATCGAATTGAGAGATTTTATTTTTTATCAGTTTCTATCTATTCAATGAGATGGAATTGTTTCCGGCGGATTAAAGTCGATTTTATTTTGTCCCCATCTGCTACCAAACACATTTAAAATAAATTATCGAATAATTCAACAGCAAGGTTTATTATAAATGTATTGGGTAGTCAATTCTCAAAGCCATCTGACAAAAATACCTTTTAATCCGCTCAGTTATTACTGACCCTTTTTCATATATGCATATTTAATTAAATTTCGGGATTATAATGCCAAAGCTCCACATACTTATAACCCATTCTTCCACTAAAAAGACAGGATAATTGTCAATTGCCAATAGACAACCTTCTTTTATTTTATTGTTTTGAATTGATTTGGGTGTCATGTTCTATTTTTTTCAATACTTGAAAAGTAGGTTAATAGAATGATATAGGTAGGTACATAGAAAAGGGCGGAAAAGGTGATAGGAAAGAACGATCGGCGTTCATTTAGAAGGGATCCCTTTTCTTTATGTTCCCTTTAAGTGAAACTAAAACAAGTATAAAAATGTTACGACTCAACTCTCTGTTTCCATCCAAACATTCTAAACTAAAAATATCCATTTTATGTATCCAATATTTGATTATAGTCTAAATGGCAAGAGATATTCAAAATAGGATTAAATCGAATGAAAGCATACTTTGTTGTGAGCCCGGGTATTATCAAAAACATCCAAAACCGAATAATCTAATACAATTATATTAAAACAAGAACCATGATATCATTTCCAATTTTTTAAAGATACGTTTTGATTGCCACACACCAGATTAAAAAGGAATTAAATTAAAAAGGTATGTCGTGTCGTGTTTGCAAAAATATAAAAAATCGCTTTAATTTCGATGTCATGTTGATTTTACATCGAAAAAATTGTAAACACAATTCATATGATTTAAAAAAATCTTATATGGTTATTTTTATCAATTCTGTGTGATTTTAAATTATCAATCATCAGTTTTAACTATTATAGTTATTCAGCTTACAATCCAGGAAATCATGGGGCTGTATTCAATATAATAGTGTAATGAGAGTGTGTGCGTGTGGTGCGTATGCGTAAAACCGATACTACCAAGCTCTATTCGTACATACACCTTTTGGCACGACTCACTAACACACTTTTATATTGAATACGGCCCCTGGGTTAAAACATATATTTGATCGGTTATTACGACCGATCGATCGTCTCGATCCAGGTTTACTCTGATTTGCTGTATTGAAAGGTAAATACTGATTATTAAGCCGGTGAGCTGTGTAACTAGTAATAGTTAAGATCACCGACAGACAATTAATTAACACGTTGTTGTGTTTAAAAATAGTAAAAACCTTTCCAAAAGTCCATCGGGGAGTACATATATAAATATTTTTAATTTGAATATTTAGTAACTAGGGTATGACGAGTTTGTAGGATTAACACGGTCAAACAGTTAACTGTTTTTAGCCGTTTCATTAAAGCTTTGTTTTCCTAAAATACAATATGACAGTATGTTAATGAGGCTTTGCCGTGATATTCGATGTGGTCACGCTTCATCGGATATAATAATTATTAAATAATTGTAATAATGTATGATATTCGTATAGAATGAATGATAGTAACATGTGTTTTGCATGTTTAGGAATGTCACATTATATCAGCATTAGGAAGTGTTGCTTTCGTTTCACATGCTCGTCATATTCTACCATAACCTATAAATTATTATAACTACTAACTAGGATAGTCCACGTCCAAATGAGTGACACACGCTGTTTGTGTATTAAAATATTTTTTTAACACATTTTTTATATGTATACGGAAATATTCTGCGTTGTTTATGTTTTACGAGGTATTCTGATATCAAATATTTTGTATACCTACAATATAAATATCACTGTGCAAATAAAACAAGAGATAGAATACTGCGGTCAGTGGTTCAAATCCTGTTCAATTTGATCGGTTATTATGACCGAAAGATCGGGAATAATATAAATAAAATATCGATCGATCGTCTTGATCCAGGTTTACTCTGACTTCCTGTATTGTAAGGTAAATACTGATTATTAAGTCTGTGGCCTGTGTAACTAGTAATAGTTAAGATCACCGATAGACAATTTTTAAAACAACACGTTGTTGTTTTAAAATAACCAAAATTTGTAAAAACCTAATAAAAATCTCCGATAATAGAGTGTATACAGGGTGGTCTTGAATTAACTGAAAATATTTTAGGGATTGGTAGGGTACTGCAAGAATAGGTCAACAAAAAATATTAAATATTTAAACAAAATATAAATAGTGCTTTTGGAAACGAGTTTGGGCAACCATATTGGAATCAGCTTGTGTATTGTGTTTGTTAAATACGTAATTTATATTATTTTCTCTTGTATTTGCAATACACTACCACCACTTAAAATATCCTCAGTTAATTCAAGTCCATCCTGTATAAATAAATCAAAATGCGATCATCAACTTTTACATAATCGCGGATGGATATAAAGATATGTCCTCATAAAATATATTACTTCAATAATATCATCGTCTTAAAATTGTGCAATTTCTTTTAGATTCAAGATCTTAGGTTATGTACTGTAACCATAGATATGAACATAAGATATCGCATGAGTGGCTAAATGCGTGTTTAGTTTAAGTGGATCAAGTGGCCAAAAACATGAGTTACCTGTCAAACATTATACTGTAAACATGTCTCTTCATATCTTCAGTTATATTTCACAGTAAAATGGGTAAATGCATTGTTACTACATGTCATATGGACTCAAACATACACTCAAATACATCTAGCCTCACTTTTACCAAACACTACTTCTTTAACATGTTTACAATATTATAGCCAAAGTATTGTTACAGTCACCCTCAGTAGTCACTAGAAATGTGTTGAGTGAGAGAGACACACTTATGCCTTTATCGAATAGGATAGAATAGTGCAACAATACACGGGCTTAATGAAATTACACGAATCATGTATATGCAATGCGATATCTAATGTTTATATCTATGACTGCAACATAGTTATATTTGAAGATGGTGAGTGGGAAAAGTTATATACCTTTGGTAGTTCTGAAACCTTGATTGATTGCCTTGGTGGTCCTCACAGCGGCTTTGTAGATCCTCCAATAGAAGAAGAGCATCACAAACATGGGGATGTAGAAAGATCCCAAAGCCGAATAAACCACGTAACCTGCATCATTAGTGAGTTCACAAGTCCAGGGACAAGGTGGATTAAGCGGCTGTTCCCGTACTAAGGTGTGATTCTTATTCTTATAGATGAGAGACTCGGATGCCTGAAACAATTACATTATATTAATAATAGGAAGTACTCGTACTTATAGTATGTGTGTTTTGAAGTGAACGCTCTGTTTTTGAAGATTTCCGTCCCAGTTGTTGTATTGTGTATTATCTTCCGGTATACTTAACACAAAAAGCCGCATTGTCTCACAGAACCTTTCATGTTTTAGGATACGACAAAAATCATATCGAAATAATCATAAAGATTTTATAGCGAAAGGTTGTCTGTTCCTGTTTATACAAAGCGTGGCTCTCATGCAATATTTTAAATCAATGAATCACATTGGTTGATGGATATAAAACTATTTTCATTCCTTTCAAACATCCTGAATTTTGCCCTTCAAATGGAAGTTTTACAGTTATAGCAAATATATTTTAAAAATAAGATTAAGGTATATATTCCTGCATCATTTAACCAATTGTAACCCAAGATGTATCGCTTATTGATATAGATATTATGTGAAAACAATGAAATAAATGAAAGTATTATTAATTAAACCTCATATTGGCTTTTTATTTTTATGTATTATGTATATTATGTACCTCCATATCAAATTAAAATATTATTAAAATTCTCATGTTATTTATTTTAAAGATTTATATACTCTGTACACCTAAGTATAATTCATAAGATGTGTTGTGTTATTCAAACTATGTAAAATTCAAATTGAATTAAAAAAATTAATACTATTAAATGAAAGCCAAACTTATTTTGTCTCCTCGTAAACTGTTAATTTGTAGATACATTTTTGTGTCACTAACCCATCGAATTTTTCCAACATCGGATGAGTGCATATCACCTGTGACAAATGATATCACTTAAAATATCGGGACAATTATTGCTTCTATACAAATAAAATCAAAGATGTTTTTTCAAAAAATTAGAATAAATAATATGATACGATGGTCAATAGTGTACGTCCACATTTATAGGAAAATTTACATGTTAATTAGGCAAAAAAATATCTGAACATAAACAAAAACTATTAAATTAATACATATTTTGATTGAAAATCTCTCCCAATAATATAATTTCAAAAATATACAATAATCTTTAAGCTTAGATGTACATTTATTATAGGAATCTTTTTACCTATACAAGGTGCAAAATATATTTTTGATACAATTGATATCTGTATCGTTCATAAATATTTTTATTAATATCACATATTATTAGTTGATTTATTATAAGGGAATCAATGTTATAAATAATCCCATGAGACGTTTTTACGAGGCCCTCGGATGAGGTCATGATATTATATTTGAGAAAATATTCGTATGATTTTAAGATTAGATAGCACTCGACTTCATTTCGTAATGTTTCTTAGTACCTCAACCATATTTCATGTTTTTCACTTATCTCTTACAGCCACCCTTTTCACATATTACATTTTTCAAATAAATTATACTAACGCGAGTAATCCATTGCGGGTTATCTGCCTACCGTATACATATAAATATACCGGACTAATATAATATTATCGAACTGTGTCGGTTATCTTCATATTTTTGGTATCGTAGTAAAAGAATATTTTTATTATGAGTTGTATTTTATTAAGTTGAAAATTTAATTAAGTAGGCTAACAAGTTAAAGCTGTTTTCGCGGCGGACGTATTTTGAAAGGAAAAGCCATAAAAGTTGTCAAGGAGTAAAAATAAGAAAAGGAGAAATCACCTGTACTCCTTTGAGCAGCGGTCTTATTTATAACTTTACACTTTCTATTATACTTATACACCTGGCCACTGCCTGAAAGTATCATCACTCTGTGAATTTAAATAATATATTTTGCACAGCCTTGTCACACAACATTTATTTTGTATCCGTAACTTAGAGCTTACATTTTGTAATGTGTTGTATTTTCAATCATTACATCGCTTAGTCAGAAATACAAAAACGGATCTACAAGAGAGGTGAAAAATAAATATTTTTGACTGATACTGGGAAAGATTTTCAACCATAATCTTTATTTATTTAAGAGTTTTTGTATATCATGCTCTCGTATTTATATTATACAGAATATTTCAATAGACATTTGGACGCATGCTCTTAAACATGATCAATTTTTAATTTAAAAAATCACCTTAGATATAATTAGTAATAAGTGTCGATTTAAAAAAAATGATCTTATGAAATATGTACAGTGAATTCGCAAATTGTTAACCTACTATGTTAAGTAAAAACTGATTCAATACTGGTAAAATTCGATGGGTTATTGACAAAAAATGTATATATAAATTGACAGGCGTCAAGGAGAGAAAAAAATAAATACATATTTATATATCAAAAAAATAAAATAATTCTGAAGTGAATATTTTGGTGCAAACGTATAAGTTTGACTTTCATTTAATGTACTTCTTTATTATTAATGTCATAATTAGCTTTTATTCTTATTATATAGTTTTTACATCATATTTTGTTATAAATAAGCTACTGATATAGATAAAATTTGGGTTACAATTCGTAAATATCATTAAGATTAAAACTGCATATATAAGATATTATCGTGCATACGTTTTTGTGTCAATAACCCACCAAATTATATATTTTTCAAATTACAAATTATAAAAAAATATAAATATGTTGAATTCTTTAAATAAAAAAAACTATTATAAAATAAATGAGAAACATCGATTGAATCCAAAGCATGTCAATATTAATAATAATAATATAATTGTATTGTGATAAGTAGCCATGGCTGAAGGGAAAGTTGCGCTGAAAGAAAGCAGCAAAGGAAAAGGCTATAAGTTGTCGGCTTTTGATGTTCTTGTCTGAATTCAAAGAATATTCGTTCAATAAAGAACAAAAAGCATGTGCCAAAGATTGGTGTTTCTCCCCAGGCGCGCCAATATATCCATCCTTTATTCCTGATCCTCGTGCTATCCCGAGCCTTGCTCCTGCTTTCATATCTCACACTTCCACATTCATTTTATATCCCAATACCAATAATTGAGGGATCTAAATATAAATGAAAGGAAGGCGCATCTCATGTAGTCTTATCCTCCGCGAAACAATATCATATATTATATATACACGTACTTTGAATTCACAAATACATTGTATCTTTCCACTATCGTTCATGGTTTGCGTCTTTATATTTAGCATCAATATGTTCATGTATCACTTTAAAACTTGGCATTGATCCCGAATATAATCGAAATTCTAAACATAATAATAATAAGCTCAAGAAAAATAAATCAAGTATGCAAATTTTGAAAATCGGCCTTTGGGTATAATATATGTTTTCCATTCAATCAACCGCACAATCGGGCTTTCAAAAACATTATTTGTATACTCAATAAACTTTTTTTTAAATTCTTGTTGTATATATGTAAAGAACCCAAAAACGTATATATAAAAATATATTTTTGATTTAAATATGAAGTTTTACTGTTAATCATTGTTTGTAACCCAAGTTGCATCTATAACAGAAGCTTTATGTGCACTAAATAAATCCCAAACCTAGATTCATTATATTACAATAAATAAACACTATTATTTTTTTATTGTTTCTGTCCTCGTAAGTTATCAAATTGAAGATACGTGTATGTGTTAATACACAAACACAAACACCTACAAAAAATATATACAACAGAAATATTTCTCTTCTCTTTATTCTATCACGTTCTGACACTTTAGCACGTGTCCTAATCAGAGATGTGCCAAAGTCAAACGAATATTGTATTATAGTATTATACCTATCCATTTTCTGCATATCGCTCAATCCTTTTTCATGGAGTGCAATGAAGCGAAATAAAGACAATAGATTAATCATAATGAAGGCCAATTTCTTCATATGAATGCATTAATAAGAAATTAGAATGGAATATTATAATATTCGTTTGATATTTGATCGTTATTTCAAACTAAGAGAGCACGCACACATACACTCCCCAAATACGCTAATGAGACATGCCCAATGAATGTGTCATGGGTATTGTTTTCATATATTGGAACATGGCCGGAACTACTACATGCACATATTATACATATACTTCATGCATATGGGGATGTGGCCACCTGCAATACTGTAGTCTCAAAAAACCGACACTAATTTGGGGGTATGAATAAATTAAACTTATATCTATAGATGTGTCATGTGTATTGTTTTCATACATTGGAACATGGCCGGGTCTACTACATGCGCATATTATACATATACTTCATACACACGCGGGCTGTGGCCACCTGCAACACTGTAGTCACGAAAATCCGACACTCGATCATGTAAATTGTTTACAAAGTAAGGTAATTTTTGTCGTTGAATATATCAAGTACTACCATATTAAGTGAATGTTATTAGAAAGATCGGCAAGTGACAGATAAATAGTATGAGCGGTAAAACCGGCTGTCACACGAAACCTTTGATGACAAATCTCATCTTCATCTATGTATATAAGCTCATTGTACATGGCTATATATATATATATATATATATTATATATATATATATATATATATATATATTATATATATATATATATATATATATAAATAAGCAAAGTGGTTATATATGTGTATAGAGGAGTCATATTAAGAGTTACTAACCTCTCTGTCTTTCCATCCGACTAATGGCGGGAAACATATGACGAATGATAGTATCCACAAAGCAGCTATGAGTCCTTTGGCTCGTTTCCTACTCATGATACTAGGATAACTAACAGGCCTGGCAACTGCGACATATCTGTCCAAGGATATGGCACACAGGTTTAATATGGAAGCTGTACACATCCACACATCCACAGCCAACCACACACTGCACCAAGTGTCTCCGAATATCCACACCTGAAACAATGTAAACCACTATTATAACAAATACATATTTGGACAATAGAATATACCTGTACAATAACTGTAAATAAAATTATAAGAAAAAAATAAATAAATTGTGAAAGTGTCTAGTTCGGCCCTGGACTGGAAATAATTACAGGAAACTATACAAATTAAATATACGGAGACAGTTTGAGAATCAAATAATTTTAATTTATTGTAATTATATGTGTTTTTGGTTGGTATAATGTTAGGTTAGGTATTAAATAATATAAACTTTAGCATAAAGCTGTATGCTTCTGAAGTACTGACTAACCCATTCATATGGAATGTAATTAAAGCCAAACTTAGCTTTAAGGAAATGAAAGTTTACAAAACGAATGAATTTCCTTAATTATTAACATCTTATTTTATATTTATATAAGCAATAATATCATAAGACGTATTGAGAGGAGTAAATAAACATTTTTCAACATGAAATATTATTGTTTCTTGTATATGGGTTTGGCTTCATTTATTATTAATATGCCTTCTTAGCTTTTATTAGTTTTCACATAATAATTTTATAAATAAGCTTCTGATATAGACACAATTTGGCTTACAAATAATTAAAATGGTTAAGAGTAAAACTACATATTTAAATTAAACAAAGAATGAATTACGTCTTTTTTTTATTTCTTAAAGGATTTTTTTTAAATATTAGACATGATTTAACCTAACCCATTATTAAAATACTTTTTCACATTAAATCTTAATAAATAGGCTTTTGATATAAATATAACTTGAGTCACAATTAGTTGGGATTATTAAGAATAAAATTGCATTTTTAAATCGAATAAAGGATGAATTGTGTCGAGATGCATTTTTGGATAAAGATTTTTTTATCACAAAACTATTTTGATTTAATTCAATCCATGTTCATTTTAATATTCTATGTGTTCCCAACATAACAGCATGAATATATTTTTTTTAAATCAATCCTAAAATTTATTAAATGCAAAACAATTGTTAGCATTTAACCAGCCCCATTAAATTTGGTACGGAGTATATTCGACGGTGGAGGTTTTATTTTTATTGCAAGACGTGAGTTCTCAGGAAGCACCTTCAGAGAAAATAATAATGATTGCGACGAAACAATGGCGGTGGTTGAAAATTTATGAAAATTGAATGAAAGTGGTTTTTGTTGAGACTATGGAAATAAGGAAGGCGAGGATGTGATTTAGTTGAAGTGCTGCTTCAGAACAACAAGTGGTCATCTTCCAAAATAAAAGACCTTCTTTATACAAAATCATATATGTACGTATTTATACTTTAAAAACACCCAACGATAAACCAAGGATTATTAATTCGTATTTATTTAAATTGATCTTTTATAACTTACTGAGGGTAATGTTGTGAATGTCAAACCTTTTCTCCGGGGTGCGATTTTTATGTGTTTGCGAAATCCCGCAGGATTGTGAACAAAGCCAAATATTTATTTATTTATTTTGAAATGGTAAATAATCGAATAAATTGTCGTAAAGGGTATGAAATAACTCACATTTTGTCAGAGTAACCTTTTACATAACGTTAACCTTTATTAATTCTTCCTGAAATAGTGGCATTTCTCTACTATCATTATAACATTTCAGGAAGTGGGTTTCGATTGAAGCTTAATTACTACCTACTGATTATATTTAATTATTTTTAGATACGGTCTTATATACATAAATTAAAATATAGTTTTTGAGTAATTAATGTATGAAAGATGGACTTGACTATTTTATAATTATTTATTTACCGAATTAATTTATTATTTATTGATATATAATACACACTAAACAAGTGTGCTTAATTGTAATTGTGTGTGTGAAATGTTTTCGATGGGTAAATGAAAAAGGTATTTTCCGTTTGTGACATAATTGTGACATAATTCGACCCTTCCTTCCTTCCTTTATTCATTCCCTTCCTCCTTATTTTCGTCCTTTTCTACGACAAATTTCATGTTTTCAATCATATTTTCGAACCATTTCCTCCATTTCTGATGAAGACCAATTGTCAATTCTATTTCAAACAAGCATGGGATTTTATTTCGCTTAATAATATACGAAATTATTCTCGTCAATGAAGTATTTTTACATTCACTGTGAGTATTTCAAGCATCTCTGAATTAAAAAGGCCTTTAAAATATTCAAAGCTCTTTCAACCAAATGTAAGAGTGTTTTTGAATCCTGCAACTTTTTAATTATCTTAATGCATTCAATCTTATTTACATTGAGTAATTTCATGGGTTGTTAGAGAGAATAGAATATATTGTTGGAAAGTGTCATTTATGAAGTATTCACAGGCGTTATTGGTTATCTAAAATTGGTTTGAAAGTGGTTTTAGATAGTATTGAGAGTAGAGCAGTGTATGAATATATTGAATGACTATTACTAGCAAAGCTGAATAGAGTAGACCTTTATAAAGTTATACTTGTCAAACGACCATCGCTTCATATTGCTTTCACAATTAAACACACCAACTTGCAACCCATAAATGTTATTACAACTTAGTTAAATTTCCTGGAAATAAGGTTTTTTCAGTACAAAGTATTCAAATTAAACGGATGAATGACGGGAGTTCTAATATAAGAGATAATCGCAACTTAGTTAAAAACACACAAAAGTATTTATTATAATATTAATAAAATTCCAATTGATCCTTTTGATCGTTCTACTCTGATTTCCTGGATTTTAAGGTAAATACTGAGGTGATTATCAAGTGAGCAGAGCCGCTCTATCGATAACTTGTGTAACTAATAATTGTTAAATAGATCAACGGCAGTTAAATCCAACACAATGTTATGTATTAAAAATCTCCAGAAAATCCCTTTTCTATCACAAATATTAAAATAAAATAAATGCAAATATTTTATCATTGAGAATACATATCATAAAAATAAATTAAAATTTATTACCCTTAACTATAACAAAATGGTTGTTTTGTTGTTCTGTATTTCAAAAAAATACATAATGACAGCGGCTTATTATTATTTGATGAATTAATATCTGAATTAAATTGTAATTTTAGCTTATAAATTTATTTCCACCTCCCATAAATTATTATACATTTAATTGGGTTACAAATTAAAATTTAAATTCTATCCACTGGATTAACCAAAATATTAAAAAAAAAATTGACTGATCTGTCGATTATGTGGGAATGAATTTTATCATTTTTATAAATTGTGTTGTAAGAGGCTTTAATATAAAATAATATCGTGGCCACAGCAGGTCTTCATATAAAAACCACAGCACATTTTGTATATATTGAGCCATTCTGTGGCGTTTTTTATATAAAATTACACTGTAAGTAATCATATTTACATCGAGGAAAAGTGCATTTGTTTAATAGCATCGAAATAGTTATTGCATAAAGTTGCGGTGTAATAACAAATTAACTGTATATTGTATTCACCATATAATCCAACACATGTCACATTTATATGGTAGTTAAATTAATTTCGGGTTAAGCTCACAATCAGTAATATTTTATGAGAAGTCCGCTGTCTGCGTGGGCTTTTTAATAACCCTGTAATTTTATTCATAAAATATTATATTGAATATTTCGTTTCCTTTAATAATTAAACTTGGTCAATAACTTTCATACTAAATTTTAAAGTATGTAGACTAAACATCAGTATCGTAATAAGAGCTGAAATGCACGAAATGCTTCCATTAATACGAAACATTCCTGGAATGGAAACACTGACGTTTACTCTACAAATTCATGACAAAGGTAGACCTTAAAATTATTTGCATAAATATTTCGTAACTGGTGGACGCGCTTTTTTAATATTCACTGCAATATTTTATTCAAAATTGCTTATTTTATTTAAATGTAAAAATAAAGTAGCAAGAAAGTTAACTATTAAGTTTATAATAAATTTGAGTAGTTATTGATTGAAAAAGTAATTTTTAAAGTAGCGGATTAGTGGTATTGCGATTCCATAGATAAATTATTTCAATCATATAAGCGGCAATTCATATTATTTTTATATTAAAGTAGGCAGAGCCGCTCTGTCGGTGACCTGTGTAACTAGCAATAGTTAAGATAACCGACAGACAATTAAATAACACGTTTTTGTGTATAAAAAACAAATTTGTAATAACTCTTTCAAAAGCCCTACGGGGCTTTATAAAATAAAATAATTTTCAATAAAAATAGAATTTTACCTTATTTGCTTAAAAAGTTAAAGTCGCTTGTCTTTGGTCTTTTAGTATAATGATTAATTGTCATTGTAAAAGCGACTGTAAATGGTCACACAACAATTAACTGAAATTAGAATCGTTGGCTTAAAAGGGCTCCATCATGAAAACTTTCACTACAAACTTTCTACCCTATTTCCTATAATATATTATATTGTGTATTACAGATGCTCATTGTGTTTGTGCTTTGAGCTTTTACATTTAATGTACGCTTAAAATATTCAAACAATGAATTTCGTAGCGGCTATTAATGGAAACACAATACGAAATATTCATTAAATGGTTATTACCCGGCAAAAATATGATATTGTGTATGAAATAGTGTAACTATGTGGTTTTGGTTTATAATATATTATATTGGTTTAAAGTCTAGAATATTTCCGACGGAAGAGGATGTCTGAATATTAATAATAACAACTATATTTTGCCACAACTCCTAAATTATGCATATCTCATCTCATATTCAACATCAAATAACTGTGTAACCGTTTTAACTAATTAAATTGCGTTACTTACATATGTGAATCTGTTTTCATCTTATTACATTTAAATAAAATTACTTTTTAATAACTTTACAATTCAGCATCATAACTTGGATAGCAACAAGTATCTTTGTTATCAGTTCGGATTCATATTTAATCAGAATCCATATTGATAAAATATCATTGAATTGTCTCGGTCCAGTTTTTTTCTGCTTGACATTCATCGCAAGATTTATTTCAATTATTATATGCAAGGTCGAATATATTAATTATGTAGCTAGATAGTTACTTTTTAAGTTTTGTATAATTTTAAATGGTTAAAAATTAAGATAAAAATCAGATTAATAGCTCAAGAGATAAGGTGCGTGGCTTCCAATACTGTGGTCATGGGTTCAAAACCGGTCCAAGTAATAAAAATTTAATTGATCGCTTATTACGATAGGTAAATCGGAACTTTTTTTAATAAAATCTCTATCACCGACAGGTAAAAAATAACTAACTTGATGTCTTATGTTTAATGTCTAAAAAATATACTTGTTCCTACTAAAAATCCTTTTGGAGCATATATAAAAAAATAAAAAAACATTTTAAAAGACTTTTTCACATTCAAGCGACACCGCCGATATTAGCAGGCCAAAAAACTAGATGTATGAATATTAAGATGGCAGACCAAGCAGATGAGTTTGACAGTGGCAACACTTTTCTCAGACTCATCTGCTTGATCTCACAAATAAATATTCATACATCTAGTTGTCTTATCGGCGGTAACGATTCAGATCCAAAGGCATATTATGCTATAGTAGATAGTAATAGTAATAGTAATAAACACCACTTTAAACTCATACAAATCCAATAAATTATTAATATTATTTCCTATTTTTAGGCAGATATGTATGTATATGAAATATAATTTAAATTATAATAAATTTATACAAAGTTTGGTCAAATGAGAGACATGTACGGTTAGTAATAGATTCGGAAGTATTTCATAATAGACAGATATGGAGTAAACCTAACATTGACTATAACTATCACTATTATATTAGAGCCTAGCTTCTGGTATAACTCTGATAAGCCGAGTTATATTGCCATGAGACACGCGACACTTGCACACAATTATATTATTATTAATCATCTAACTTGAATCTTGATCAACCTTTATATTTATTTATTGGTGTGTTTCCATATTGATATTGTAATAAGAAGAGCTAACTTATGCATTCAGAAATTTGCTGAAAAATAGGCTTTAACTAGTTACAGTAAATGTACAATTTCAAACTAGTACACGGAAAATTCTTCACGACATCGGCTAACTAAAGAAACTTTCTCATTTCCATTAAAGTTGTCGCAAAATTATGTCTTCAAGTGAAATAATATGACCCAAATCTACTACAAGCATTCAATTCAATTGTTTTTATACTTTTTCATTAATCTCTTAGATTATCTGAATATAAACTATATTTAATTTTGCCTTATTATTATTGCCAAATTATTTTTAGAGTATATCGATTGTCAAATGTATCTACAAATTGACATTTTTCATGAAGAGAAAACAATAAATATGTATTGTATAAATTGTAATAAAATGTATTGTCTTGTCTCCTAAATGTTTGTTTGCCAAAATATTCAATAATATAAATAAAGTATTTGGCTTTATTTATAAATAAATCCAAGATTTGGCTTTCATTTAATATATACATTCATTATTTATTATAATGAGACATTATTGTATATGTTAACAATTAGTTAAGATTATCAACAGTGAAACCAGCCTCTCTTTATAAACATAAATCAAAATGCCCTTTTACCCGATCAGCGAATATTTTATTTAGACTTGATATGAGAAAAACTATTGAATATTGATTAATCTAGTTATATATAAGTGCTACTAGGATGATTTTCGTATGGATAAAATATGTATTTTTTGCGTTAAAAGAGTGTTGGATTGTGTAAAATGGCGATGATGGAGGAGATGTAGATGTTCGACCTTTTTCAGCAATATAAATTGGGTGGTGATGAAATTATTAGAGGGTGGTGATGTAATATTTATGTAATGGTGTTAGACGAGGTGAGGCATCCTCTTTGCCAACCCTTATTACATTAGGAATCCTCCTCATCCTCATTCCTCATTGACTCCTCTTTACACTCTATTAGACACGCACAAAAATTACACATTCATCTTATATTGTCTAATCGAACAATTAACAGTTCATAAACATTTCCTTTGGAAACAAAGGCAGTTGCAGCTATTGAAGATGCGTGAAGAATTTCAATATGTAGCTAGAACTGATTCAGGGACTCCCAAATCTAGCTTTATTTTTTTAAATATTGGTTATAACCTTACCAAGACCAAGAGGGTGAAAAAAACAGGTTTTCATTCTTTATATTTAATTTCTAGTCATCAAATGGGTCACAAATGGGTTTTTGAATTTTTTTCCCATTAATTATCCTCATGTTAAAATAAGTAAAAAAACCATGGTTTAATTTCATTCTTTTTATGTATTGTATCATAGCAATTATTGTATATTATATTTAATAAAGAATTGTAAAACTAAAACTAATCAGGTTTTCAATTGCTCGCATTTTTATTACACTCTTCTATTTCAATTTTCGGATTTTAAAATAACAATATTAAAACATAATAATATTCAACTTTGAAGTCTCATCAATATAATAATTGTTATATGATAACTGGAGATGTATATGATATGATATTTTGTGTAAATATCAGACAGTTACAGTAAAGTAATAGCTCATGGGTTCAAATCCCGCTAAAAAAATGATTTGATCGGTTATGACGACTGGGAGATCGGGAATAATATTAATAAAATCTAGATCGATCGTCTTGATCCAGGTTTACTCTGATTTCCTGCATTGTAAGGTGAATCCTGCATTGTAAGGTAAGTCGGTGACCTGTGTAACTAGTAATAGTTAAGATCACCGACAGACAATTAATTAACACGTTATTGTGTTTAAAAAACCCTCTTAAAAAAGCTCCATAAGACATTTAGGTTCCATTGTATTCCAGAGAACTTTTTTCTCTTAATAAAAAAAACTGACAGATGTGTTAAACTGACGATTACTGTATTATCATCATGCGACTTTAGGATTTCCTGTAATGCTCTAGTGGTACTGCAGTATGGTATAATAATAAAATGTATATATAAATAAATAAACAAAACAATATTATAAAAGAAGTCGTTGTAGACCTCGAATACGTCAAAGCACTTCATTACACCTACTTGGACTACGTTTATTTATAAATAAAATTTTGGCAAAACCCAAATAATAGACCTTTTTTACTGTACAAATCATATTTGCTGATTTATTAATTATGGTCAATGTTAATTATTACGAATTCTCTTAACTTAAAGTTATTTTTTTTAATTATTAAAACATTAAAGGTTAAATTAATATTCTTTATTCAATTTTATTCTATCTGGATTTAAGAACTTTTGATTCTAAGCTTTTGAGTTGTTTTCAGTACAAATATGAGAATTAAAAATAACATATTCGTCCATGTATGTTAAAATTTTAGTTTTTAACTAATGTTTCAATTTATGTTATAACATATTTCCAAATATTCTACCGAAAGTGCGATGTGCATTGGCCACCGCGCAGCTGCTATTTAATTTTTATTTGTAAAGAGCAGTTTGTGTTGATCGTATGATATCCTTAAGTCTTTACACAGTTAAAAATTATAAACATATATTTATATATATTGATTAAACATAATTCACTAAATATATATTAAATATTTAGTGTTTATAATACGAAATAAGAAGGGTTGGAGTTTGAAACTAGCGAAGCGTCTTCTATTTAATTAAAATATGGCGTGATCCTTTCCTTGAAAAGCTAATTGCCTTAATAACAGAGCCTTTCACTAAAAATTTGTTTCTATTGATACTAACAAACTCCAACCTTCAACAATCAATATAGCATTCATAGTAAAATTGTGGATTATTTTGACAATATATTGCAGACAAGTCTTTTAAAATACCCTATACATTTAGCGATGAGAGAATTTCTTCAATATCCAATCTTTAATTACATTTTCCACTAAACCTCGTTTATGGTTACTCTTCTATAACTTCTGATGTCGTGACTTGCCTTAAGCGATCCCACTTTTCAACTATTTTTAATGTTTTTTTTTTCGCAATTATACTTGCCATTTCACATTCCATACTTGGCTTTATTCCAATTGAAAGCTTAATTGCTTTTTACCCTTGTTGACTGCATACTTCCATAACTATTATCATTAATTATCTATTGTATGAAAACGTTATTTAATTACATTATTTTTTGGGAATGCTCCATGACTATCATGAATAATAGTTTATAACTAAACTTTGAAGAGTCTTCCATAAATTTTGATCAATTGCTGAATACGTGCTAATATTTAAATTGGTAATGATTATTTTAAATAATAAGTCTAGTACTTAAAACTGTTCTGTATTGTTATGACGCGATTTATTCAAATTCAAAGTTCTCAATCACTTTAATGATTGATTAAATCCCTAGAGAATGGTGTTAAGTATTATTATAATTAAGAAGGAATTTAAATGTAGGTTTAATTAAAAGCAATGAAAGCCCACAATTCATCTCCAATTTTATGCTTTCACCATTGGCTTTTGTCCAAATTGCTCTCATTTTAATAGTTGTGCGATAAAGGGGTTTCATTAATATATTTTATGTAGAAAACTTATATATTCAGAATATTATTAATTATAGAAATAAGTCGATTAAAAAGACGCGGTACGTAATTGGCGGGATTTCCTTATTGAAATGAAATGAATGCTCCCTAAATTTTAAATAATTAACATTGACTATATTTTATAAAATAGCCGATAGTTTTGGCAAAATTTTACTTATAAACAGGCGCTTTGACTTATACGAGCTCTCCAACGATTTACTTTATAATATCGCATTATTATTTCATTATTGTAATATTTTGCTTCAACTCTACATATGATATACATCTACAATTATCATACATCAAATATTATATTCATACTACAACCTATACAGCAAATTTCAAAAAAAGTGATTTATTTTATTAGAATGTTTTGTGTAAATATCAGAGAGTTAAAATTAAATAATACAATAATAAAGCAATATAAGCAAAATGTAAACTGCGCAGTACTATACAATTGTGAAAAATTGAAAACCTGATTTTTCACCCTCTTGGCCGAGCTTTGCTTAAAAATTAGTTCAATCTTAACGAATACATTAGATCTCGTTATAATAAACTTATACATTAGGTTATATTACTTAACAATTATTGATAATATGAGGCAGATGCATATCGTTAATCCACAATAATATTAATTTTACAGAAAAGACTGACTACTTCAAACATTCTTAAGTAATCTCGTTGGGAAGTTAGTAGTCTTTGAAGAGATGTTGTTAAGTACATTAGTTTGAATGCAGCAATTTGTTTCGAAGTAAATACGCGATGATTATTTGTGTATTATATAAAGAGGGATTATAATGAGAAGAGTGAACAGTTTGTATTATTTGTGTTGGTATTAAATGAAGGTAATTTCATATGAGCCGAAGCACATGTTAGGTGGAGTAGGCTACAAGTGTAGCAAATTAGGTTAATTCATCAGCACTGTGGAATAACAATGGCTAGATAAATACACTCTTATTGTCAGTCATAGTTAGTCTGCTTTGTTCTCGGGAGAATACAAGTTAAGTGACTTACTTACATATTACTGAGCCTGTATTGCTCTTCATTTACAATAATTCACATATGATGCTTACTAATTAACCTATTTCATTTAATTATGTTGAGTGAGCACAGACGGAAGAGTATCCGCATTTGATATTTGCTAACAATTCTAAATATTTATTTATATAATTGTCTTTGGTGTGTGTATGTATGTACGGATACCTCAACCATCAGTGTTACCAGATGAAAGAATAATATTTTATATAATTATTTTAATACAATTAATATATATCTAAAATCTCGAAACGGGTATTTAATAATGGCAATAATATTAAACTTATTACTTTTGTAATAAAAACAAAGCAAAGCATCTAAAAACATTACTGATTGAAACTATTAAATACATTCTTAATATTTCCATTATAATTCCACATTTTTATAATTAATTTTAAAATCATAAATTCTTCTAATCGATTAAAAGAACTTCTTTAAACCAACCAAGCAGATCATCAAAAAACATTAACAAATTGAAAATATCAATTAAAATTACCCTAGTTTATTTATTAGGGGTAATTCACATTTAGTTTAAACACAACGCGACGTCAATTTCATTTTTTTAAATTATATTTTTTAAAACAACAAGGTGTTAATTAATTGTCTGTCTGTGATCTTAACTATTACTAGTTACACAGGTCACCGACTTAATAATCGCCTCAACATTTAGCTTACAATACAGGAAATCACAGTAAACTTGGATCAAGGTGTAGCATCACACTCACATGCACTCACATACACACACGTATGCACTCGGCGGCACGCACCAACAGTCGCCCTGTTCCATTCGACACTTCAAACAGTACACACGTCTCTTGTGTCCATTCCCTCAACAGCTTTTATTTAATATAACATTAAATCTCGTTATATCTTTTATTTAATATAACATAACATTATACCACGTTATATCTGGTGACCCCGACATTGGATTTCGCAATCTTCATCTGATCTGGACACGAATCACCGACGAGGAACAGCAGGAAGTAAGGGTATATGGTTCTCTTCAATTCATCATCAAATAACAAGTAAGACCATTCCTCATCTTTCACATCAAAATCAAAAAAAATTGTCAAAAAAGAAAAAAATTGTGTCGACACATTCCGCAAGTGAAGAATAATTCTGAGAATATTACAACCGTCATCGAATATTATCATATAATAATTCCGAGAATATTACCACCAACACTGCAATCGCTGAGTCAACACCTATTAAATAAACATTACTGCATTAATCATATTACGGCCACAGGCATATCAGCATACAACATTATAATCATAATTAATACATCAAATATAATAAATTAATACAACAAAAATGAATCACAACATGGAATGGGACATTAACATACCAACAACCAACACCATCATCATCAGCAACTGATGGACTGATGGGTGAACGCCTCAGCACAGATGTCGAGTCCGTGCAACTTCATCGCAGAAATCACACCAAACAACAGCGATACAGCCATGGCACGGATGAGACAAGATATGGAGGACCTAAAACAACTGGTCCGGCAGTTGTCCATATCGGTGGCCGATAGAACACGAAGACCTTATGAGCCAAATTTCAGAGATCGCAGCCGACAACGCGGAAACCGTAAGCCGACAACGTAGCCGGCAACGCAGCAACTCGCGGCCGACACATGACAACTGTTGGTATCATTTCAAATTCGGCGCCAAGGCAAACAAGTGCCAACAGCCGTGTAAATTCAATGCGGAAAACTAGACGCTGCAGCGACCGCAGAGGTGGACAGCGCTGCAGCCCTTCCAATATCACACCGCCTCACAATGCACGACATTCGCACCAGGAAGGCCTACCTTGTCGACTCCGGAGCAGACATTTCAGTACTGAAAGTAACAGACAGCAAACAACCTGCTACAACAATTACAGCAAGAGCAGCTAACGGAACGCCCATCAAGACTTACGGGACCAAGAGGATAACACTGCACCTCGCTCCCAACGCAATCTATACATGGACGTTCATCATTGCTGATGTCGAGCGCAACATCATCGGGGCCGACCTTCTGAAACATCACCAACTGTTAATAGACCTCAGTGGAAAATGTCTCTTCGACAAACAATTTAGAGTGAAAATACAAGGACAGGTAGACCAAGAACAAATCGAATCCATCAAATTATTGACACCAACGAAGGAATACTTATCGGTCATCAAAAAATTTCCGGAATTGTTTGACGCCGATAGGATAAAAAAACCTTCAAAACATTCGGTCCGACATCACATCACCACAACAGGTACACCGGTATACGAGAAAGCGAGATCTCTCAATAAAGTGAAGTATGACAAAGCGAAGCAGGAGATCATCAAATTACAACAATTAGGGATTATACGACCATCATCCTCACCCTGGGCATCCCCTATTCACATTGTGGAGAAGAAAGACGGGGGAATACGCATCTGTGGCGACTACAGGCGACTTAACGCTCAAACCGCTCCAGATAGATACCCCATACCACGCCCTTCCGAGGCTCAAAATCATCTCGAAGGAAAAACATTTTCTCCAAAATCGATCTCCAACGGGCTTATCATCAAATACCAATAGCCGAAGAAGATATTCCGAAGACAGCCATCTCAACACCTTTCGGATCTTTCGAATATGTGAAAACGCCATTCGGACTTCGAAACGCAGGACAATCTTTCCAACGCTTCATAAACACCATACTTGGAGATATGGAAGACGTATTTGTCTACTTAGACGACATCTTAATCGCATCAAAGAACGAAGAACAACACCTTAAGTGCATCACAGAACTTTTCTCGAGATTGGACAAATTCGGTTTATCAGTCGCACTCGAAAAATGTCAATTTGGCCTTACTGAAATAGAATTCTTAGGATTTAAAATAACAACAGCAGGTATACAACCAATTTCTGAGAAGATCCGCATCATAGAGGATTTTCCAAAACCACAGACAGTCCTAGAATTAAGAAGATTTTTAGGGATAATTAATTTTTACAGAAAACTTATTCCTAAAGCAGCTCAATTTCAAAAACCACTGAACAAATACCTTACTTCGTCGAAGAAAAAGGACAAAACACCAATAGTGTGGGACGATGAAGCCAACGCAGCTTTTCAATTATGCAAAGAAGCGATAGCGAAGGCAACCACACTAGCACACCCATCAGCCGAAGCTACCATGGTCCTGCTTACTGACGCTTCAGGATCCTGTGCGGGAGGAGCACTTCACCAACAAATCGGAAACGTACTCCAACCAATCGGATTCTACTCCAAAGCTCTATCAGTAACGCAACAAAACTACTCGACCTACGACCGAGAGCTTTTAGCAATATTCTTGTCCATACGCTACTTCAGGGACAGCGTAGAAGGGAGAGAATTGATTGTTAAAACTGACCACAAACCTCTGACTTTCGCACTCAATAAACCACAATCTCCTGCAGATAATCCACGCCGACTCAGACAATTAGACTACATATCGCAATTCACCAACCGAATAGTCTACATTGAAGGCGAAGAGAACACCGTTGCAGACGCACTCAGTCGGATCTCTACAATCAATCTCCCAACTAACTTCGACTTGAAGGACATCGCAAAAACTCAAACAAACGACCCAGAGCTGGAAAATCTCAAACAGCACCCAGCACTACAATTCAAGAAAATAACATCAGCAAACGCTCCAGCATTATGGTACGAAACTTCAACGCAGAAGGCGCGACTTTTCGTACCAGCATCCTGGCGCAGACAAGCTTTTCACCAAGTTCACGACATAGCTCACACTGGCAGCAGATCTACAATTAAAGCCATCAAGGAACGATTTTTCTGGAAAGGTATCAACCAAGACGTAACGAAGTGGGTTAAAAACTGCATCACCTGTCAACGTTCAAAAATCCATCGCCACACTCGCAGTCCTTATGGAAGTTTCATCGAAACCGATCGTTTCGAACACCTCCATATTGACATAGTTGGGACCATTACCTATCTGCCAAGACATGTCCTATCTAATAACAATGATTGACAGAGCAACATCCTGGTTCGAAGCCATCCCAGCACAAAACATCACAGCTGACACGGTAATCAAAACACTGCTGAATCACTGGATCGCTAGGTACGGTTCACCTATCACCATCACTAGCGATCAAGGAAGACAATTCGAATCAGAGGTATTCAACAAGTACTGTCAACTTCTTGGCATTGATCACAACCGAACTGTTGCTTATAACCCAAAAGCTAACGGTAAGGTTGAAAGACTGCATAGAACTATCAAAACTAGTCTAATGGCCCAACTCAAAGGCAGTACCAACTGGATAGATGCACTACCAATCGCACTCCTGGGCATCCGGAACGCGGTTAAGGACGGCGATGAATATTCCGCCGCACAAAGAGCATTCGGCATCTCACTTCGATTACCAGGTGACGTAATTTCACCTCAAACATCCAAAAAAACATCAAACGAATCAACCAAAGATCTCATCAGGGCAATGTCAACTTTAAGACCCAAGTTGTCCAGAAATAACACCAGGGAAAAACTCTACAAGCCGGATGAGTTAGACAACTGTGAGCACGTCTTTCTCAGAAGAGCAGTTAAGAAACCACTGGTCCAGCCTTATACAGGACCCCACAAAGTCATTGAAAGAAAAAATAACAACCTCAAAATTGAAGTAAGTGGGACACAAATAATTGTGAACACAGACAGACTGAAACCAGCATTCTTCTTAACTGACGAGTCAGCAGACAGCCCAACTAGGTCAGGCAAAGGCAGCAACAATCTTAAACACTCATCAGCACCTGACTCATCCGACGACTACGTAACTAGATCTGGGAGAGTCAGCAAAAAGTGCGATTCGCTGACGCAGAATGACGAAGCTCATACATATTATTGTATAGAATCAACTGGACACTTGAGACATCACACGTAGCATTGTATAGAGTCGTAAAAGTTTCACGGGTTCTTCAAACCCTTGCTCCACTTTTGGGGGACGCATGTAGCATCACACTCACATGCACTCACATACACACACGTATGCACTCGGCGGCACGCACCAACAGTCGCCCTGTTCCATTCGACACTTCAAACAGTACACACGTCTCTTGTGTCCATTCCCTCAACAGCTTTTATTTAATATAACATTAAATCTCGTTATATCTTTTATTTAATATAACATAACATTATACCACGTTATAAAGGCAATCTATAAAAAAGTGTCTACTTAATCGAAAAAAATTGATGCAATTCAACCTATGATATCAATATTTTATACACACATACATATACAGTAGATAATTATTGTTTTAAGCCAGTTAGTGATGGAATAATTTACTGAATAATATTTTAGAAATATCCATAAAAGTATGGTTAAAATTGTCATGAGATCGATACCTTATTTTTCCCTTTCTTTGTTCCTACAGATTGTCCTTATGTCCTCTATACTATACTTTTTATTTATTTATATACAGATTTAAAAAAAAAGTTTTTTGTAGACACAACAAATTTTAATTCATTGGCTTTACCCAACGTAATCGCCTTATTATTTACCTTAAAATCTGGGAAATCAGAATAAACCTGGATCAAGACAATCGATTGTGATTTTATTAATATTATTCCCGATCCCCCAGTCGTAATAACCGATCAAATCAACTTCAGTAGCATTTGAACTAATGATCGCTGTAATTGCAGTCTCGCAGTCTCGCTTACGATGACTTAGTATGAAATGTATCTTATGAAGAGGTGAATGGTGAAACTTACCTTGAAGACTTCCCAGGTGGCCGAGAATGGCAGGACTGCAATACCGACCAGAAGATCAGCCACGGCCAGAGAGACGATGAACAAGTTGGTGACACTCCTTAACTTAGAAGAGCAGAAGACAGCAGCGATGACTAAACAATTACCAACTATGACGAGAACATTGATGAAGACTAACACTAGCAGAGTTGCCACCGAAGAAGGATCACTCCACTTGACATTATCTCTTAAAGCAGCACAAGCTGTCTCGTTCAGGCTGCTATGCATTATGATCACACTCTTATATTATATTATATTAGTACAACACACACACTATTATCATAGGAATGTTCATTTCTTAAATATCATATACAACTATTACTTTGAGCATTTGTAAGTAAGCATCAATTTTTCCCCATTAGAAACACGCGACCTTATATAAATAATTTTATTTAATTGATGCGCGTTAATCACCCTGTATGTTTAAGAAGAAGACCTTTGAGATCAAACACTTTACTAATTAACACAAATTAAACGGACGAACTTGAGTTTTGGGTGTTTAAACAAAAGTCAACACACTTATATTATTTTAATAACAACCTAATTAATGTGCATATTATGGCCTTTTCGAACACTTTTTTTATTTATTTTCTTTTGGACATCGTCTCATTGATTATACCTGAAAATCAAAAAAATATCATAGATTAATATTTAAAAATAACAATTAGTTAGGTGTCCAATCAATTATTGGCTCAAACTATTATTATTATTGTAAACTTCAACAAAAACGACTGGCGAGGATGGTGGAATCAAATCTTCATTAAAAAATTCAATTTCTTATTAAACTGACAAAAATTATTTGTCTGAAGCCTTTTGACTCTTTTTTCGAGACTCAAAATAACCCTGAAGAACTACTCAAGTCTAGTCTCTAAAAATGCCTAGTTGTGCTTAGTCGAAAGGCTACAGATTAATAAAGTTTCATTTTAAATAATCTTATGAAGTATAAAATTGATAAATATTAAATAAATGTTTGAAATTAAAAATTGAATGTTGTCATAAAAAGTGAATGTTGATACTATTGTAAAGAGTCGCTTTGCCGAAAACGTAATGAGGCTTTAGTATGTACAGAGTTTCTAATGGTTTCATTAATATTGTACAAATATCAAGCGCTAAATGTAATTATTAATTATTTATTTGAATGTAGGCTCTTCGGAAGATTCTAGTGGTAAATGAACTAAAATACTCACAATTGAAATTATGGCGGAATCTTCTTGTAAATGAAGCACTCGGTGGAAAAGCCCCTAAGAGAACTGCCAGGTATTTCCATTTTTCTCCACTAAAACCTATTTTTATTTCTTAAGAAAACCTGTCGTAGTTCTCTCTTGACGTTCTCGAGCAATCTCGCCGACTTCATTTTGAAATCTGCAACAAAATGAAAAAGTATATATTTTTCATACCTCATTTAAGGTCAATTTAGTTTTATCATAATAGAATTTTGGCGCACTGAAGGGCATTGTTATAAGAACTTCAGTGTAAAGAAATATTAAAAGAATCGGGCGGTTTTTTTTTTGCGAACAATACAAGTTTTAGAAAATTCCATTAGAAGGCAGTTCCATGAAAACAATACTAGCACTTCCTTTGTATAAAACACTTTTCTATGGCAGAACTTATATTGTTCTTATTGGAACTTATTGGAATTGTATACAGAATTTTATCTTATAAAAGAGTGCTTTCAGTTTTGACTATTGAACCATTTATAAAAGTGTGAATTAATTCGTACACGGGATTTGTCCCTTTCATTGGCCACTGAAGCTGAAACTGAAACTGACATAGTATAGGAGTTGGTTAGTGTAAATATTGACTATGAGCCCTCATCACGCTTAAAATAGGAAGCCTTTGACTTTTTACACCGTCCACTATTACTCTTCTAATAAAAAATATCATTGAGAATATTTTAAAGAGACCTAGGATATCAAAAAATATCATCCATCCTTTTGTGGCAATTATATTATCCAAAATAAAAACGCCCGAAACCCAAACTTTCTTATTATTTATAATTAACGGGATAAAGAACTTCATATTGCAAACACAAAATATTTTCATTGAAAAGCTTACTGTATTAATTTTTTTGAAGCCATTCAAGTAAAATATAGGAATTATCATTAGGAACGCTTACGGATTGTATGTTATTTTTTATCGTGTTTTTTAATTCAATAGCGAAAAGTGTTAAAGTTTACTAACCACGCCACAAAATTGATAAAGTACTGAAATAACTTTCATCATTCATTCGTTCAATTTGAATACTTCTTTTATACTGAATATGTTTCAGGTAAGTTTACCTTGGTTTTAATAAAAAAGATGGCTTGCAAATTGATGTTGATCGTTTAAAAAATATAACTTAATAATCTATAAGTCGAGTTCACCCTATGTAACCAAATGACAATATATAATGTAAGTTTGTTTATTGTTTTACTTTACTTGTTTGGGTTTTTCCCATTTGGGAATATGACACGTTTCTTTCAGATTATTTGTTATTATTCCCACTACATTCATATAGAACAAGGAATCGTCATAATGTTTCCATTCGTTTTGTTTCATCCTAATAAATGTATCTCCCTGCAGTTTTTGGGTGATGTATGGTGTTGACAGTCCCTGAGAATAGAAAACTTGTTGCTTTGTGTTAAAACACCGATTGAAATCCCCCGGGAAATCGACCAGAGATACAAAGTTCTTGGCATTGTCTGTTATATAAAAAGGATTACTACTTGCAATATGTTATTTGCAAATACTCTACTAGTATATTATGTACAATATAGGTGGTATTTTAAATAATTTAATAAATTGTATACGTTTTAATTCCAAGTAAAATATTCACCCCATATATCAATCGTACCTATTTCCGATGATCTGATCTTATAAAATTGTACATTTTATCAATAAATATTTTTAAAAAATAATGATTTACGCGAGTTCAATAATGTATGACTTTTTTATTTGTATTTGTATTGCAAATTGATGATTAGTCATGCTGAAATAGTTCTGAAAAATATATTTTATTTGACCAGCTTACAAAATAGCTTCCCATCGTTCGTCTTGATTTAGGTTTACTCTGATTTCCTGGATTGTTAGATGAATACTGAGGCAATATTATATCGGGCAGAGCCGCTCTGTCGGTGAAATATGGAACTAGATTACTAGTTAATACTTCACTCACAGACAATAAAAAAAATATAAAAACCTTCTTGGACGTAAATAAATATAATTTTCACTAAAAACATCAAAACTTATTGCTGGATTACTTTTAAGCAAGTTTCACCAAATATCATCACAAGTAAATATATTAATATCTTGTGTGTTTAGACATTTATAAATTTTTATTATATAAAACTGTTTTCAGAAGTATACTTTATATTATGTTGGCTAAATATGATTACTTTTATTTAATACTAGGAAGTAATACTTTCATTCTTCATATACGAGTAGAGCTGTATAAAATATTGTGTATATGATTTTATCCAATCATTCAAGCTATTTATTTGAATGGTTTATAAAAGAGCATTTGCAATTGCGACTAAAGAACGTGGTTTGCGGCTTTGTTGAATAGTTTTAAATCGTATTTTGTAATACAATAATAAAGAGAATAGCGACGACAACTCCGCAAAGGGGTAACAAATCCGCTTTATTCTTTTTGTTCATTCGAAATTACATTAGGAAAATTTATTTCATTCGTCCTTTTTCGTCAAAGGAGTGGACATCCTTTTTATTGGTCTCCGCTCCCAAATCACATAATGACGATTCACAAAAAAACACTGCTTCAAAGCGAATCCCATATAATATATTATATGTATATAAAGAGTACAAAAAGGTTCACCACTATTACACTAAATATCAAACGATCAGAATATTTCGACTCTATTGTAACAGAAAGGTCTTATTCTTATATTGGTTAACTTAGAAATAAAAGAGAGCTTCCGTTCTTTGACATCTATTCTAAATGTTAATCTGATTGTGAGTAGTCTTCATAAGAAATAAATTAGATTTTAGAACGAGTGCTGAATTTTAAATTGTTATTTCATCTCCTATGTAAAAATAACACTGTGGTGCATTATATTTGCATATTAAAATTTATTTAGACGAGAGAAAAATATATTGCAATTTTATTTTAATTTTAAACCCACCTAAAATGACTCAAAAACATGGGGTATTTATTATTCAAAAGTTGATCTCTCTCAAACTCAAATAATGTTAATATAAATAGAATCCGAGGAAAAGAATATAAATGATTTTTATTGCAGAACATATTTGCATGATTTTATCAAAAATTTAATGGTTTGATGGGAATTTTCATAAAACGATGATATTTAAGACAGTTTGACCTAATTGGTAAAAATATATAGGGATTTTTATTTATTTATTTATATGTAATCGACCGTTACAGTTTTTGAACAAAAAGTACACACAATAAAAATAAAAAGCACAGTATATACTTTAGAATAAATACATACTATACGAGAAATAAAAACATATACTTATAATAAATATAGTGAGGAATGTACGTGTAATTAGTAAAATCAACGCCTTCTTTGTGAGTAAATATTTCACGTTTATATTAAAATCGCCCAAAATGTCAACATATATTATTATTCGATGATAAAAATACTGAAATCAATGATTCAACCCACGCACAGTGATATAATAATAATGTCTTTGAATAAAATCCATAAAAATTCTCAAGGAATACAAAATAAAGCAAAGGTGTTTTCCTCACAACACCGCAAATAAAACGGAGATTCCAGATTCTTCTTGGTACTTTTGAAGTCAAATTGTATTTTGTGAGTGATCTTTTTCGGTCAAAGGCATAAAAATAAAATATACACTTGACACGGAGACCAATTTATTATTTCTGACGAGAATAAAAATATTATTTTCACGCATTCGGTAATGTAATTAGTTGTTACGTGTGTTAAAGACAAGTATGTGGGAATAGTTTATCAGTTCGAGTACAAGAATGTGGGTGTTGTGAAATACTAGTAGACCTTTAGACCTTTAAATATATACATACTTCTTATATATATACAGTAAAGCTTTCATCCAAGAGGAAATAACTCAAAAAAGGTTCGACCCCAAAGTGGTCTTCCTTTCCTGTCTGATCCTCTACTGAAACAAATCAACCAAAAGTCAACTATTCAGCGAACTTCTGATTTTCCCTCTTCTTACCCAATAATTATATTATCCGTGTACCAGTATGTTGAGAAATACATTTTTTAAATAAGCACGTACAATGTTTTATATATGTACCCATGCTTCATTCTTTTAGAAGGCTTTATATATGGAAACACGTCCTTCACAAAGGTTTATTTTAAAATAAATGAAATGACTGACTGAGATATTTTAAATTGGAATCGGATTTTTTAATATAATAAGCAGAAATATTAATAATCTTATTAATGGAATTTCATAAAAAACTATTCATTATTTTATTATTAAAACATTAAAATATTTCATGAGAGCTTTGAATGCGTCGGGTTTGAAATGAAACTTTTATGATATGGCAACACTATTAAAAATATATATTTTAAAAAGACTACAAATGAATAGTCATAAGGTAAATTACAATATAATAAAATGGCCTCTCTGTGATGCTTTCAGAGCCATGGGCCGTCAAAATGTTTACAGCAATAACAGACTGCTCGACGTAGCGCGAACAAAAATAAAGTAATTTTAAAGTTTCCAAAATAATTATTAAAAATAAACTAGCAGGTCACTAATAAATTGTTTATGATATTTATATACAGACAGTGTTTGTATATAATTTATTTGTTAAATAATTACGGCAAAGGACAATAATACAGAAGATTTAAATAAAGATATTAAAATATAGGGTGAAGCTTACACGCGGCGCTTTCCGCCATATTTCACACCCTCAACGGAAATGAGTTTTTCTCGGAGGTGGCGCAGTAGCAGGTGTGGGTGCGGGTGGTCGTACTAAAAGGGTACTTCTCTCACTTTAAACAGCTGTCACTTGCTACGGAATCTTAGACAAATAACATCCATGCATAACATTATTTACTACAAATACTATTATCACTGCTTCTCAGAAGCGCTTCTGTTCTTAGCTCCAATTAGGAGAATCGGAATAAATAGAGACAGAGAAAGGGGAAACATCGAGATGAAAGAAAGGATAAGTTTTTAATTATAGACGAAGACCTCTCTCGAATAAATTGCTTCATCCTCAAGACCAATTTAATCGGATAAGACAGACTTGAGGTCTATTAAAAATACCATAAATACATACGAATTGTATTTTATATCCAAAGAAGTTGTTGAGTCGGACAATACAACCTTTATTACGCAATATATCGTAATTGGTAATTGATTATATCTTCCCATAAAAAGTAGGTCTATAATAAATTGCAATTTAATGATTGACGACTAATTGTTTCAGAATTATTATTTTTACAATTGTTGTCATAATATTGAGTTATTTTTAGTGTGTGAAACAAATTGTCAATCAGATTACAACAAACCATGAAATTCATATTCAGATATTTATAAAAAATCCATTCTGTTTGAATACTGTTTTCTGGATAACATTCTCAATATAGTGTGAAAATACAAGATTGTATCTTTTATTCGAAATATTTTTTCGCTGTCAATATAATGAGTTTTTGTAAAATAAATAAAATAGGAATGTCACTCAGTTCAGTAGTAATTTTTGACATATTCGATTTCCCCGGAGATTTTGTTCAACATTGTAAAAATAGAATTTCTCATTTCTAAAAACAGCATTATTAGCAATTCAATTTCAGTTGAAAACTATCTGAATGGACCGAGTTTTAATAAAATATGGACGCTTGTAAAATACTAGAGCAGCAAACAAGTGTTGTGTTGGTGACATTGTGATTGATGACCACTTTTAAAAACAACCGCACCCTTTTACTCGTCATTATATTCTATATTTTACTCATCAATATCGCTATTTTATTGATTAAACGTCTATTTAATTACTACTCATCTAAAACCTCCATAAGTATCCATCACAATAATATTAATAGATGGCCACGTAACGTTTCGTACATTTTTTTAGTAATATGTTGTTCTGATTGCCTACATTAAGGCGCAACAAACACATTCTAAGGTTTACAAAAAAACTGATATATGATTTGGTGTTTTTCTAGTTTAATTAACAAAACAAAACCATATATGAATACATTATTTGACTTCAATATTCAGTTTTGATCTTAATTATCTTAATTAATCGTAACCAAAGTTGTATATATGTATCTTTATATCGGAAGCTTATTGATAAAGATATAATAATTCTATACCTATTTTGTAATCATGTAATTATCCAAAAAAAATTGATACTTAATTTTATTATAGAATAAAGTATTTTGTCAGTATAATCAGAGTACGGTGAGATTTCATGTTATTTAAATTTTAGCCAAACGATTGAATATATTATAATAATATAAACAACTAATAAAGCTACCAAGAACTCAAAGTGCACAAGTAGGTATTTTCAAAAGATTCAATATTATCAGTTCATCAATTATCCCGTTCCATTAAGAAGCCTAAATAATATATGCACATATGGGGCAGTAATACAAATATCCATTATTGTTAAATATTTTGTAGGTTTACTCCCAATAATAAATGTGCACATTAAATTAAAGCACCCAAATATATGACAATAAACACTGATATTTATTGTCATATCTTCTTGTATTAATGCATATTTTTATACATTTCCTCGTTGATGGACCGAGTTTTATAAAAGTGAAAGGAAGTGACAAAGAGGCATTGGATCGAGGTTAAAAGTTTAGTAGTTGCAGGCAATAATTCACGTTATCGTAAAAGTTGGCAGTGAAAAGCTTCGTATAATTTATCGTAACAAGTACGTGTTGCCTGCAGCTTTAAACTGAATACTTATTCTTCTATACTTATTGCTAAGAAATATCACCCACAATTTATTAGTCCTCTAGAAAATCCAGGACACTACTATTGAATATTTATTTCAAGGATCGAATACAAATAAATATTTTTTAAAAACCAGATCGTATCGTTTAACTAACAGGGGACTTGAATGTCAATATCTTTGGAAATAATCGAATAAGATAAAAAACCTTAGAGACTAAATAGCACGAACCAGAACGAGTGCTTATAAAATATTCTAAAGATTTTTATCTAAAATCGAAAAAAAGCGATTACTCAAGCTTCGTTTATCAATACTTACTTATAATATACACTTAAATTTTACCATCAACTTAAATTGTGTAAAAGTATGATGATATAATAATCGAAAATATATTATGATTCTATTATTAAATCAATTTATATAGTGATAATATTTATATTTTAATGTGGTAATCAATATTTTTTATGGGGGTAAGTGTCGAATTTTGACACCATCAAATATCCTTTTTTTAAATTGATTTTATCGGTTATTTTTAAACATATATTCTACAACCACTAACAAGAAAATGATTTAAAATTCACAAAATCATGTTTGTTCAGAATTTTCATAAAAAATATCGAAATTAAAAGTAAAATTATGGTATATTTTTATTTAAAAGAAGCACAATAAAATATAATGAAGTATCCTGAAAAAAAAAATTAATGTGAAAAACCTAAGATGGATTAAATGAAATTACTTATATTTTATGTGATATCCATAATATTGAATTCCTGCTTTAATATTTATACATGAAATATAATTCTCACTAAGTACTTTTAATTCTTTTTAAGGTGATTTCATCCATTTTCATGATAATTATTAAGAACTTTTAAGAATACACAAAAAAACTAATATACCCACAAATTAAAGATTTTAAATATATTCAAATATAATTCAAAATTTCTTTATTATTGCTAGTTGATTTTTAAATATGAAACGACATATGTCGTATAGATAGATATCTAAGTATTATTGATATAATACTTAGATTTAAATTAATTTTTCCATTTGATTTTGTATTATTTTTAAACTAATATTCAATCGTTCATCCTCTTAACCATTTCGTTAGTTTAACCCAAAAAATCAATCGAAATCGCACCGTAAAAAATGCTCCATATTTTAAATAACCAACTCAATTAATAATCAGATAATTGTACATAATATATCGATGATTGCGTATCAGTAAATAAGTATGAATTTTAAAGTGAATGAGTGAAGTTAGCATTGAAGCAGAGAAAGGTTGTAATGGGAGTGTAGCGTGTCTAAGATGTGAGTTCAAGATATTGCCTAATAATAGTACCAAATAACAGCCTACAATAATACAATCCATAATAACATATAAAACACTATTTATGCTGACCAATACACCACTATTTTAAAATTAAACATAACCATTTACTATTTCAATTACAGGAATTCGCTTGCAAAGTCCACCCACGCAGCTTTCAGGCTTGCGTCACGATACTATTATAAAACTGGATATTTTATTATTATATAATATGCACAATGTTGGCGATATAATATCGCAAAAATATTTTACATTCATTATCAATATTCAAATATACCCACACACTTTATATTCTGAAAAAATACTAATAAGGAATGAAATATAAAATACAAGTGAAATGAGCAAAATAATAAATTTATATTCCTTAATGATTTTACTATTTTTGTGTTTCACAATATTTTTGTTTTATTCATATAGTATTAAATATTTGTTTTTATATTTCTAAATTTGATTTTATTATTATAATAATTTATTATGTATAACATATATTTTAGTAGTTCTACAAGTGGGTACAAATAAGTCATAACAATAAATTATGTTATGACTTATTAATTATCGATTGATTTTACTCCATATTAAAATAAGTAAAAGACTAAGTCTATAAACTAAATATTGTAACATCTAATCATAATGTATCAAAACATTGTATGTATATTAAATTTAATAAAGAAATTGTATGATAAAATATATTATTATCAGACATTAAGGCTAGAATTCGCAATAACCTACCTCTTCTTAAAATATTATCTTTATTCTTATCTTAAATAGAATATTGGAAATTTAAAATTCCTCTAACGAAATGATACTTTTTTCTATTATTTTATTTAAATATTGACAAAAACAAATTGAAAATTTCAGCCGTCTGAAATCAAAAGGAAAATGAATTTACGCGAAACAAGGAGGTCTATAGGTGAAGGTCAGTTAATTTGAATGTCGCAACAAACTGGGCCAATCAAGAATCCGTAGCAGCGAATGTCAAAAGAGCTGTAAAACTATTTATTCAATCAATAATTATTTCAAATGATGATAAACTTAATGAGTATTTATTTGGTTAAATTATTAATATATTTAAATTTAATAAAATAAGCAATTAGCAGTCAATAGTGCGATGAATAATAAAAAAACATCTTCTGGATACGAATTACTTATGGTATTAAAACAGTTATATAGAATATTTATATACTTTTATTTGTTAATTTGTTTTATTTTAAGAAAAACTCGTAAAAATAATCCATCCCAAAATATTTTTGTTGTACATGTTTATATTCTGATAAATTGAATAAATTTTATCAATTATAAGGAGACCTAGTCCAAGTGGATATAAGTAAGTGCTTTGACGTATTATAGCTCTGCAACAATTTCATTTATTATTTAATTATTGTATTCTTATATTTCAACTCTCTGATATTTACACAAAATATTATATGATATACATCTATCTATATTTATCATACTTATCATTATATCAATTATTTTATTCATGGGACAAGCCTTGAAAAATTATTCTGTTAATATCCGAAAAAATGATGTGTAATAAAAATATTCGTCGCGCAGTGCTCTACAATTGTGAGCAATTGAAAATATGTTTTCTCATCGTCTTATCCGATGTTTGACACAATTTTTGCAGTGTTTCATCAAAATATTAATAAATCAAATTTGATAGAAATGTGAGTAACGGGAAAACGAGGCAATCAAGCAAATTGGGAAGCAACTCAAACGGAATGTTTGCCTTTATAATAAAACGTCATTAGTAAATTATTATTTACAAACGAAATTCACGCAGATTATAAACTATTTTAGAATGTATCAAAAGTGTAATATTTGCTAAGCAATCTCCACACAAACAAGAGTGTTGACTTATTGGTAAGCAATTTTCGTTATAAACGACAGACGACTAATGAAGGGCAAATATTTTTAGACTGGATCCGATTTGAAAGAGCAAACATTTGCATAGTCAACTAAAGCTATTTAAAATTTAAACACGTCTTGAGCCTGTTTCGTCTTATGTCACCTCACTTTGGCTAAATAATAAAGCCTTCTTGGAATTACCATTCACAGATGTTGTGCCAGTTTGCTTTTACTACTAAATAAAACAACTATTGTGTCAATCCATTGCATGTTTCATTCAATCTGTATCAATTTGGATTTAATCAAATTCGTACGATGTTCACGTCCATATTTACGTACCTTTAATTGTATTTCAAATACCGTAGGGATCACAAATAACATTGTATTGTAAAAAAGACACTCTAATCAAATAATCCCTATCTCCATATTTAAAAGAAATATATACACAAAGTATGTGAATCGTACTCTTACTAGTAGAATGAAAAAGCTAATAATCTAAGATTACGAAGACAAATTACTAATTTTGAACAAGTCCCGAAGTTGAAAAAGACTCGAAAACAGGGGTTTTGAAAGTGAAGGATTCTTTAACACTTATAAAACCAAATATGATTCGAGAAAACGAAATTTCATTTTACCAAGGAACTTCCAAAATTTGAAATAAATCACTTGATTTAAATTTGGTTCTTCCCAATCAATCTATTATTTAGTTTTAAGCATATATCTTGTTTTAATTATTAATACTCATATTTGTAGATGGTTTTCTATTTTTTTTCCTATACTTTTCTTATATTATATTAGATAGGTACCTCTCATATCAAATAATTTTTTATCAAAATTCTCATGTTATGTAAATAGGTAAAAAGATTTACATACTCTGTCTAATTTTCATGATGTTTTGTATTATTAACACTATGTAAAATTCAAATAAAAAAAGGAATTTTAATGATACATAACCATAACTAATAAAACTGTAAATGATATTAAATTGAATAATCGTACAAGTTGTATTTAAATCATATGAAAACTTAATAATAATGTCATGAACTGAATAATAATGAACAATAGTTTCAAGTAAAACTGTAGATTTTTTATTGTGTTATTTACCAATCTCAGGATTCTTAAATTTATTTAAAAAAATATTGTTTTTTATCAAAAAACATGACAAAAAAGCTCCTGCAACGTAATCTATTGAAGTTTTTATTTATTAAAATAATAATGCTTGGATAAAAGTATTTTAATCAGAAACTTATATTAAGTTTTAACTTAATAATGCCTTATTATAATTAAAGAAAATATGACATTTTAATAATACATGTGTACAATTAATTAAATCCAAACCAAATGTTTGTAAAGAAACGAATTCTACGAAAGTTCTTTTGTTAAAAACCCATCAAATTGCAATTAGACAAGTTTCATAAAATAACTAAAAATTACCGTTTCAATTATTAGAATGATGAAGTACTAATATTTCAGTGGAAAAATATTATTTTTTTTATAAAGAATAAATGGATTTTAATACGTTCTTAATTATATCACTGGCCTGATATATAAGCAATTTAAATAATTAATTTAAATTTGAGTTTATTCTTACTATAGGCAACAAAGCAGTTCAAGACTATACCGTATTAAATATGCATCTGGAAATACCAAGAGTTTCAATGATTTATTTACGTGAAAGTTTCACCAAATACCTTATAAAGCCAGTTAGAAATACATGTTATGTTCGGAATGATTCATTAGTTTTGTTTAATTAAAGAAGCCTGCACAATTGCATGAAATGAAATTATTTAAAGTAGTCAAAGTATTTCGTTCTAAATGGTTACATATTAATGTTGGAAGGCGTAAAGTATTATAGAAGATAGTGACAAAGGATTGTAGGTATAAAAAGCCTTTGTTCCAGCTCAGTGCAGAGCTTCTGGCTTTTCTCATCTCTTCTTTTACTCCTTTCCTATCCTCACTCTGTTTCTTTTACTTGCTTATTTTCTTCTTGCTTAACTTTGTCCAAATTTACAACCATTATTTATCCGCTCGCTACTCGATTTGTTTAAAAGCAATCCCTGCATCTTCAAGCAGTGTCTTCTAAAACGCTTCTACTATTTCAACACGAATATCTTCTGGAGCTTTTAAGCTCTTAGAAATGGCTGTGAATAAATTCTATATTTTATTCTTAGGTTCCGAAATAATGTCTTAAATCATTTTTTTGGACAACAATATTTATTATTACACAATTAAAACTCTCAGTAAAAGTATAAGAGCAAAAGTGTAAATTGGTCCCTTAACGAATGACACAGAAAGAAAGGGAGCTTAATATTACAGTAAAAAAAAGTTATACAATAAAATAAGTAACTTGAGAAAGGAAACGTAAAATGAAAGTGACTTAAGGTTTCGGAAAAAAATCTGCTGTAGGTATGTTGAATTTATATTTTAATAAAAAAAAAATATATAGTGTGTATTCACTATAATAATTTTACGGAATTGGGATTAAGCAACTTTTGATGATCGAATTTATAAATTTAATTTGAAAATATATCAACTAAGACCCAAATGCTTTGGAAGCTGGCCCGGTATGTTGCGGCACGCCGTTGAATATCTTTTTTTAAATTCACTTATGCCCTTAAACACTCCATCGTTTGTTATTTCTTATATTAAGTAGGTTATTTTAATTGAACCCTTATATGGATATTAATATTAAACTGTTTTTTTATTGGATAGCTTTTAGCTTATTATAATTGTATAACGTAATTTCATTAGTAAATAGATATAATATTTGTATAAAATAACCGGAACAACATATAACAAACACAAACGCGTTGGGCTATTATATATTACATATAAAAATGTTGTAGTTGTATGTAATATAATATTGTAGTGTCACGTTTCATTGACTTTGTTTGAGAAATGCTGAGATTCTGTTCTTTTATTTGTCATATGTACAACATAACATTGGGTTGTTTACAAAATAAAAGGTATTTAATTATATTTATTACTTACATAATAAGCAGGTGGTCTACTCCATATGATAGATACAGATAACCCTTTTTACACTTTTAGTAAAATAAATAACCCTTGCTTTATTTTTTTAAATTCTGGATGATTCCATGTTTTATTAGGACAATAATGTTATTTTTTTGTATAATGTCGCCATGGTCGAATTTTCAATTTAGTATTTTACACGCACGAAGAAACTCCGACACCCTCCAATTACCACAATATAAATACTAAATAAAATATATAACGTAATGGAAATTATCATGATATAATATTTTGACACAAATGAGTGATTTTTTTTTTGAAAATTATAAAAACCAATTAAAATGATAAAATCCTACTAAAAAAATCCACTAATGAAGTATGGTAGCATTTTTTCAACAAAATTTTCGTGGGTATATTAGAGATATATCGACGGGCTCCGCTAAGACGGCGATGAGTCGAAAAACACAACTTTACAGGACGGCCGAAAAACCGTTTTTTTAAGGTTTTTATTTAATATCTCTTTAATCAAATGTTATATCGTTTCACTGTTTTCGGAAAAACGTGCCCCATTGTGTTATCAACATACGAGTATTTTTTAAATATGTAATAATGCAATATTTAAAAGGGGCAAGCTAAAAATTGTTCTTGTAGGGAAGATTTGCGGAGGGGAAGCGCACGGGAAGGCGATACACGGAGTTATCGCTGTCTTCAATGTCCTTCTTGAAATACTTGGAGATGATAAGTCACACACACACTACTATGCATCACACTCACACACTCTCATCCTAGCTCCCTCACACACACTACTACACCGACACACACACACCCACAATATCTATTATACTACTATACCTACTACTACTACTAGCCGATATCACTACTATTACCTGCTTCATATAGAGACACTCCATCACTACCTTTAATAAAATAAATAAATATACACAAATACAACCGGTAAATTAGGATAAGCATTGGAATATCTCAAGTGACTAGAATTCCCAACTGATATTATTTTAAGCATTCATTCCTTGACCACTTCACTTGATATGACCATACTCTATAGTGTTTATAGGAATTGCAGTTTTGTTTGAATATAATACAGATAACAAAATATAATGCTTTTTCTCAAAAAGCAATTCAAATAAAGACAAATGGTAAAGATATTCATTCACTCTGTTGAAAAAATGATTTTATTAGTATACTTTTTCTCATACATTAATATTGAATCGCATGTGACATAATTTTATTAGCTCTTCCTATCATTTTATCATTATTAGTGTTTATCCTCGCTATAGCTGATATGACACTACATTGGGATATTGAGATTGTTGTACGATTACCTGTAATACTCACTCAATAATACCAAGTATGCAGTTATAAAATCATTTACAATTAATAATTTGTATTTTTAATTAGTTCATACATTACATTTCGCATATACGTAATATACTAAGGATATTTTTCATTATAATTATAAATCTTCTTCATCGAATGATTATATTATTTATGATTATCTAACTATGATTATAGTAACTAATGGACGATTCCAAAAAATTTTAATCCTTTCGTTTCTCTACTATTTTTATGATATTGTCTTTAAATTCTAGATTACTTGCGTTACTGACCTTGTGTCGATAATTTTCCATTTTTTTGTCATCGCTGCTATTTTTACGAGGTGCACTGATTGATATTAATGGGAAAATTTCCGCTATTCATTTTATAGAAGTCTTTAAAGTTTTCAAACCACACACTTAATTAACAAAATCACTATTCAATAGTGGCTTCTCACAAATAAAACAAAATCAGCTATTATATTTAAAATTGTATTACCGTCGCGTCGTCTCATCTTATAGAAATACACAAAAAATAATGTTATGGCGTTGAAAGTCTAAAGAATACTGAAACTTTTTCAAAAATATCACACAATAATTATAAGAGTGAATAAGCCCTTGAAAAATATCAGGTATTTGAGGGTTTTTGGATTTTAAAAAATCAATGAAAAAAAATAATCCAAGAAACAGAAATATCAGTTCAATTTAATATAAAAGTGTTTTTACCAAACCACTTGAACGATGTCCGAGGTATTAAGTGGTAGAATGAATGAATGTATGAATTCTAAGAATGGTTATTTAATTGAAATGATCAGTAAATGAAATAAATATTGATAATTTAAAATGACGATAGTATTTATTGTCATCCGCTTGTTTAGTTGCAGCTAATAATAAAATTCGAAGCCTCTGTGTGATTTATTGAAAAGAAATAACTGTTTCTACAAATTTTCAGCTTGTTATGTCAAAATACCCTATTTTAATAATAATAGAGAATAATAGTTATTTAATGAAAAAAAAAAAATTTTTAAACATCTCACATATGTGGGAACATATTTAGTGGCAAGTTTTTAAATAAAAATACAACCGGTAAATTAGGATATTAGTAATATATTATGTTCACAATACAATAGCCATATGACTTGACCACTTCACTGAATAAGACCATAGGAACTCTTTTCTTATAATACTCACTACTTTATATTATCGTATTTATTGGAATTGCAGTTTTGTTTGAATATAATACAAATAACAGGGTATTTCATCATTCTGTTGATTTTGCTGATAAAAACACACCTGTTGGAAATATTTGTAAAACCCAAGAACCACTTATAGTTTTTGGTTTCAAAAGTGTTGATAATCCACCAATATTATTACAAAGCAGGGAGTCTTTGTTTCGACCACTTTTAAAAAAATATAACTTTTATTATTTAATATTATCACTGAAAAATGTGTTTTTGAAATAATAATATTAAATTATTATTAAAAATGAAATTATTTTAGTAAAGTAGAGTTTAAACAAGTGATCGTGAAGAAGAAGAAGTATTGCGCCATCCCTGAAATGTTTGAATCTTTTTTGAAATGTGTAATTGTTGGTGACTATTGTATGAGTATTATAAGGCAGGAAGAAAGGGACTGATAGTGATGGTGGTGGGGAGTCATAGCCGTGTCTTATTGGTTACTAATACACACATGATTGTTCACACGTATATGGTGTCGGTGTGCGCAATGAAGACTAAGCTACCTGAAGATATCGCCTACAGTGTTTAGCAAATGAACGACTAAGAAGGCGATGTCTCCGTTCGTATTACTCGAGCGTCAAATTTTTTCTCCCGTGGGCGATAACTCGAAACGTACCCCATAAGAAAAAACCTATCTTTCTCAATTTAAGCACTAGAATCGTGATTTTTTGTCAGAATATGCGCAATAATTAATTAAATAATAAAATGAGAAAAAGTTGAAAAGGTAATATCCCGAGTCATATTACTCTTAGTCGAGCCCGTCGATATAATATTTTTATATTAGCGACAGATTCAAAAACTCCCAAATCCAGTTCCCCAATTCGAGTAAATGTATAAAAATGTACATCCTTTTGGTTATTACAATGTATTTATCAAATATGAATTTTAGATTGTTCATATAATACAAAACATCTTATGAATTAGACTTATTTGTTATTATAATAGATTATTGTAATTAGACTTTGTATATATATATATATATATATATATATATATATATATATATATATATATATATATATATATATATATATATATATATATATATATATATATATATATATATATATATATATATATATATATATATATATATTTACATATAAATTAATTACATATAATTTAATAACAGTTTAATTTAATATGAGAGGTAATTAAAATTAAATAACAAATAGTTAGACTAATTCTAATAATAATAGACTCTACATTAACAAAAATAATGAAAAAGTATTATACTCAAAACTAAATAACAGATTGAGAGTTTCTTTATTGTATTGAATATTTTGGTGGAAACATAAAGGTTGGGTTTTTATTTAATATTATTAATATGACATATTAGATTTTATTACAATAAGACTATGATATTATTGGGTAAGTTTCTCCATAGTATCTTTATTTATTAAATAAACATTAAATCAAACAAATAATTGTTTTATTACTGACTCATTTTATCTTAATAAATATTAAATAAAATGATACACAAGTTGTGTCACAATTATATAAGGTTATACTTTGTATTTTATAGAGTAGTCTCCACGTTTCGTCAGATAATATAGTATTGTATTATTTTAATGATGCGTAGTCCGTAGAGAAGAAGTGGAGTTATTTCCACACGATTGGCACTAAAATTACCGTAGTACTGTCTGTCTCCATACAAAGAAGGCAAGGTATGTGAAAGAGAAGCCCAAACATATCGGAGATAAGCTTTTCTATAGATCACATCCACAGTATCATCACTACACAAGTCTTTTTTCCAATTTCATGCCAACGTTCACACATCTCGTCGCCTCTTATACGAGTATGTACTACTTGCTCCTTTCTACCCGTAAGCTTGACTCCTTCGATATCCTCACAAATGCCTGTCATGCACATTCACGAATTACAAAAAAACCATTTATTCAATCACGTGGAAAACTTCAATTCAACACCTCAGCACTTTTCAACAAAAATAAATTGTTGCTCATTCCATATTGGATATTTTCCCATTCAACATTCACCATACAATCTGCAATACCAGATTAAGCTTTGATTGATTACATTTATTTTTGTTATTCGAACACACGATTATTACACTGTTTTTTTTTTACCTAACTTCCACTTTAGTGTAATAAAATATAATATGGCATGTTGATAACGAATGTGTATATTAAATGATAGGCTATCATATCAACTGTATTTTTGCATCAAAATATTTAATAATATTCTCTAAATGTTGAAAAATAATTTTTAACTATTCATTTGTATAATGATGATGTTCTTGGTGGGATTTACTTATAATTTTAAGTAATAAAGAAGTCTTTGGTGATAAAACTTTTCGAAACCCCCTAGACAAATTTTTAAAATATAAATTTGTAGATACATTTTTGTCCTAGTAACCGATACCACCACTATATTAGCAGGCCGTAAAACTGGATCTACAAATGAAGATGGCGGAACAAGTAGACGAGTCTTAGTGATACATTACTAATTGTTTAAATTGTCAGTTCGGTGTATATCGCTCTTACTATCTATCTACTATTACTGTTGTTTAATCATCTTAATTACAGTATTGCCTCGGTCAAACTAATTGCTTGGTCCACCATCTTGACATTTATACAACCAGTTGTATGGCCTTCTAATATATTGGTGGTATCGGTTACTAGCACAAAATAGTATCTACAAATTTATATTTAGTAAAATCGAATGTTCTCTCTCGGGGTTCATCGAAGGAAACATAATATATTTTTATAATTAAATTTTATTTCGTATCCTTCATTAAAGAGCATATATTTGTTTCTAAATCTAATAGAAGTTTTCCAATCACATATATCAATACGCACAATCGGTGGCAAAGCCGGAAACTTTTTAATTCGACCGCAATAAAACCGAAATTGGGCCGAACAGATGATTATTTTTTTAATATAAAAAAGGGAATGTTGAACTTTTTGCAAGTCAATTAAAGTTTGTTCTAAGGCTAAGGCTCTGCATAAAGACTGCTTCCGATTACCGCATTTCAAATTTAAAAGTCCCACTTTCGAATATCGACGATCTTAACGTTCTCTATACCACCCTAAAACACCTTCACCACCCACCCCTATACACACACCCCCATTCTCCCACAATTACCACTGAATTATGCATGCATTTGGATGAAAGCAGTTAGAGGATTAGATTTTAAAATAAACATTTCATTTATAAAAAATATGAGGTGATGTGTGAAATCGTATGATAAGTGTTGGGCCATAAGCAAACAGATTGAGCTGTAAAAATGAATCGCGGATTATCGGAAGCTTCTTGGATATTGGAACCGTTTTAAAAGGGATACCATAAAAGGGCGTTCATGTACGTGCAAAATAAATTTGAATATATTTGCCACCACTGCCCTTCTCCGAGGAATGTTTACTCTTCTTTTCCATCATACATTTGCGAAAAAACGAATATTGAACACTCTTGAATATAAATAACGGGAGATGAGATCAAATATTAGTTACAATAAAAATAGTCTTTCACCAAAATAAACATCATTATTATTTTATCATCGAAACCCACCCTAAATATTGTCATGGGGTCAAGTACATTTAAAAGGGAATTGAATCCAGTTTTTCTATGCTAATGTAGCTTAAAAATTCATTTCATAATTTATTCATGGAAAAAACATTTGGCTCATAAACATATTTTTTTAATTGATTTCGATTATACAAAATAGTTTTTACATTATTTAATAGCCACGGTAGTCAATGAAGCTAAACAATTTCCAAACAACTTTAAAATTAAAGGAGGCTTAGTTCAAAAAAAATAACAAAGATCTGAACCAAACTCGAGTCTCTGATGATTAAAAGCCGATTTTTATTATTATTTTTTTTTCTAAATAATACGATTTTTTATTGATTACTTTTCAATAAGATTATTTTATTGAATACTGATAACCGTATAAGTTTATTATTGTTCTCAGCACATTTGAGGCATCAAATTTGATAGTGATTAAAATAGTTTATAATTATGTTTTAGGTTAAAAGGTGCAAATGTACAATTCATCTTAAACGATTCGTGTTTCAATGCTTAAGTAAATTAAACAGTAAGTTTTTCAATCACCCAACTGTCTAACTGTGATGCACAACTAACCAGCCAACTAAACAACTTCATCTGTAATTAAAAGAACATTATTGTATGATATTTAGTAGAGGAGGTTATTTGTTTTGATTTGGATGTGGGTGTTTGTAGAAGTGTTGAAAAAATAGCATGACTTGTCTGTATTTGATATCGAATGGATGATAAAAGTGTAGTGACACAGCAAAAGCAGTGAAATGGGATAAAAACAATTTTCAACACATAGTAGAGTTTAGAGTTTGCACGTCATCAAAACTACACAACACTTTCATTATATATCATCACATCATATATCACAACTTCCTCACTTGTTTTAACACTCAACCACATACAAGTGCTCATGAATTACACTACATTATGGGCTGACATCTACGATATTACACAATTTAATATTACAAAAAATATAACCTACATCGTTCTGTTTAGTCTTGTGTATTTTTAATAGATATTTTTAACAAATCGAGTAAAATTTACATAAAAGTGTAGGGAGCAGTGAATGTTGTTTGGCGTAACTCGTGATTAGATCAAATGAAAAGCTGACAAGATAACAGTTTGAAATAAGACAGATGAAAGTGCATGGAAGTTTGCAGTGTAACTAAACTAAAGTAATAGTTTCCTAGACGTACGCCGCATTAAATTAAGACCGGATAGACTTTGCTAAACTATATATACTAAAGTATTTTTCTGTTAATACTACGTCTGAATCTAGGTTGAGGAAATAACAAAGTATAGCAAAGCTACTCTACTACCGCCTTAAGCTTGAGATTCCTAGGCGTGCGTTGCCGTAAACAAACACCGCAAAGACAGCAATAGAGTTGCTTTGTTGTACTTTTGATCGGTTTTTTGTTTTTGATTATTAGTGTAGCTAAGTAACTCTACTATCGCATTTACGGTGTACGTTTACAGCGTACGCCTAAGAAACCCAAACTTAAGACGCTTCGCTACAAATGAAGATCACGGGCTCGAATCCCGCTGGAATAAAAATTTACATTGTTTAAATACACATTTATAAGTAAGTGTATTTTAATCATCATCATTAGCAAAATAGCTCAGTGTTTCAATTCTAATGAAGGCCACGCTCCTCCAGTTATTAATACCTAAGCTCCTAACCTCCATCTTAACCTAGGGTTACCCTGACTTCTGTTGTCGTAAGGTTTATATATACTTACTGAATCTATTATTATAAAAAAGCTAACATTACTAAATATAAAAACAAATAACAGCTACATAAAAATCCCCTTGGTTTTATCACATACTAAAAATATACTATTTGGTAATTGGTGATATTATAGTGACTCTGATTTTTATGAGTCACTGGTAACTATTTATAGTTCGGCCATCCTTCACCCTGGCTTCATCCCCCACCCACAAACAACCCCCACAACCAGTTGACATGCTGCCTTTTAAATAACACTACAACCACCTCACAATACTAACCACTAACCACACTACAATACATCAATATTCAATTTTAATCAATCTACTCTGTACTACTCTCATTTATAACAATTAAACTACAGCACAAGGTGGTTGTAATAATAATCAGTTGAAAAATTATGGTCTTTGGTTTAAAAATTGAGTAGGCGATATGCATTCATAAAAATAAATTAGTAAAATACTGAAAATTAATATGGGCTAAATTGTGAACAACAGTGGCACGAAAGCTGAGTTGCATATAATTGAAATGAATGCACATGGAACTGTTTTTAAAGCTGAAGAGATATGGAAAAGCTGAATGAGTATTTGCAGTAATGGTGATAATAGTTTGCAAGGTAGTCCTCGAGTAATCTTGCACTACTAAGCATTTCCAACCACAGCCATACAGATATCACTGTTACAGGGTATATTATCATACACAAATAAAATATTTTATTAAAAATATTACATTTCTAGTCCATGATAACAACAGAAAAGTCTTGCATTTAAAAAAATATATACTTTTACAAAAAAGCGTATCATGACTTTCGAATTCAACCTATGGTATCAATACATTTTAAAATATTGGTAAACATTTAGTTGAAATTGTAATGAGTTCGATGACTTATTTGTTCCTTTCTTTGTTCCTAAAGACTGCATAGATTAATTTTCATTTATTTATTCATATACGCCCCACAACACATTTGATTTTTTAGACAAAACAAGGTGTTTATTCGTTAGCTCTGTCTCTTAATAATCGCCTCAGTATTGACCTTATAATCCAGGATCTCAGAGCAAACTTGGATCAAGATGCTCAATCGAGATTTTATTAATATTATTCCCGATCTCCCAGTCGTGATAACCGATCACATTTTTTAACTTGATTGGGATTTGAACTCATGGGCCGTACTCAATATAATTGTGTGTGTGTGTTAGTGAGTCGTGCTAGAAGGTGTGTGTACGAATAGATTAGAGCTTGGTACTATCGGTGTAATGCAGACGCACCGCACGCGTACACTCATTGCACTATTTAACGAGTTATTTGAACATATGACTACTGTATTTGTAGCGATGCGTCTTATCCCCTGAGGTATTACTCTGATTTTTTCATGTTTATTTTATTAATAGTTAAACAATTTCATTCAGATGAACACTGAGAAGTACTAATGACTTAGTGTGTCCATTATAAACGTTATTTCCTATACATCAACAATTATTTTTCCATACTGTACGTCATTATGCTAATTCAAAATTTATATATTTCAAAAATAATTAACAAATAATTGACGCTGTTCTGTTCCAAGATTATTTCTATTATTTACATAAAATAGTGCTTTAAATGTGTAATTTAATAGTGACAAGTGCAATATATGCTCGTATAAAATAAAAGCTTTAGTGATGCCATGAATCAAGTGCATATATCATACTATCATAGATATTCTTTTAGAGCCGAATAGTGAAAATAAAAAAATAAGCACTCTTTTTATTTCCTCGCTGGTATAAATTTTATTGAAAAGCTGAATTCGAGTCACATCTGTGGCGGGTAAAAAGGGCACTTTGGTTTTTTGGATAAGCAGCGTCCTCGTATTTCGTATTCATAGTTTCAGTTTAGGTGAAAAAGTGTGTCAAGAATCTTTAGAGTGAGTTTGATGAAAATTGAGCGTGAAATAGCTAAGCCTTTGTAGGAAAGAGTCCATCTTGAATTACCAAGCACTCAAATGAGACTTAAATGCCTCCACCCTCACCTATTAACCCTCCAACAGGTATGACGTTTAATACTGATGTTATTTTATAACCAAGCCGTGTCATTACAGTACTGTGTAATATGAGAAATAATGCAATCAGGCATGCGACAATTACTTGTACATAATGAACTACACGCGCGCTCATCTAGGGTTATAATAAATTGAAATAAATAGCGAGTGTGTCACCTGTATTAGTAGATATTCTACACAAAGAATGTCTTACTTATAAATAGTAAAAATAATTATGAGTAGCTAATTACATAGTTTTGCAATGGATAATTCTTACTTTGGTCCTGAAATTAATCCTAAAAATCCACACACCTGGGGTGGGAATTGAACCCACTTATCTCGTTTACTGGCCAAAAGCTCTTACCACTATTTAAGCTACAGGTGACAATAACTCACTTTTCATTTAACACACTTCAATTCCTATTTATATTATATTTTATTTTTTCACAATTATCTCAATTTATTACACGTAAATTCTTTAAATTAAATGTTTTATTAATTGGGCTTCTGATTTAGATCTTACTTATAAATGTCATGCGTATTGTTTTCATATATTGGAACATGGTCAACACTACATGCGCATAATATACACATACGCGGGCTGTAGCCATCTGTAAATATTCTTCAACAGAAGATAAATCTTGAGATTCAATAAAAAAAGCGATTCTTCGACATAGTAAAATTATAACTCATCGATAATTCCGACCTAAAACTACAGCTATATTTTCCCTCTTACATCAGGATTAATTGCGATTTTTAGATTTATTAAGTACGCTCTTGGATTTTAATGTGCATTAAAATCGGTTAGTATTTAACTATAATAGTTAATCAGACTACGACTTGTTAAATTAAAAAATACATCAACACACCTTTAACAAAGCCTCTTAGGGTGTAAACATACATTATAAAGAAAATAAATATCAATTTAATCGACTTCTATATATCCCCCGAGAAAAACAAGTTGTCAACTGGTGTTTTTTATTTAAAAAAATGGTCCTTTTAATTTTTGCCCCGTTTCGCATCCAACAGAATTTAATTAAAAAAGAAAGCTTTCCACAAACAGGACACGATATTGATGTGCTGTTGCTTATAAATTCTTTTAAATATATGTATTTATTGTATAATGTTTTTATTCCTATACAAAGAGAGAGTTTTTAATCTTGATAATCCGATTTCATATGTCGTAACGGAATTATTTTTATGATCCCGTAAAATGTAGAATAAATACAATGGATTAGCAATCTTCGGGGATGAGGCTAACTGTATACATAATAAATATGACACGAAGATCCTTCCAATATCCCTTGAAGGGTAGAGCCTCATATATATTTATACAAAGGGGAAAAAAGTAGGTGGTATTAATCTAAGCTAATACAGGACCACAAAGGAGATCCAGATATAGCATCGTCTGCAACACTAGCCTTAAACAAAGGACACCTTTGAACTTTACTCTATATTACTTCCTCTTTTTATACGCAAACAAACTAACGCAACATTTACAAGCAACTGTGGACTAATTTTAAATTGTATCCGGTCACTTTTAAACGTTGCTTTGACAAGTAATCACTTTATTATAATAATATGTATATGTACAAATATCAATGTGTTAGGCTTTGGTTAGGGTTTTTTATAATTCCTATTTGAAAAACCACCTGTGGAATATATACATATTTATTTAAATATATGTAAGAATAAAAGTTCATTTCATCATCAAATATCAGTCGAATCCATGCCATTATTAAATTTAAATAATTAATTATTTAAATATGTATATACACCCCATTTTCTCTAAACTATTACTAGTTCAACAGGTCACCGACTAAATAATCACTATTTACCTTATAATACAGGATATAAGAGTAAACCTGGATCAAGACGATCGATCTAGATTTTATTAATATTATTCCCGATCTTCCGAGTCATAATAAACGTCGTAATAAATATTTTTTTTACTAGAGCTAGATTTGAACCCTTGACCTCGGCATAAGCCTTATCCACTGAGCTATTATAATATTCTATAAAAAATATTGTATACTTTGATTTTAAGATTATTATTCAGTCGTACGAAGCCATTGATGATGTAACTATAATAGTTACATCCAAACTAAAAAATATATTAATTATAAATAGTGTGATTGCTAGAATAGTATATTGTGTGTAAGTGATTGGTCAAATAAGTAATAAAAGTGGTAAAAGCTAATTGCACTGTTCTGCTCAGGATGGTGCCTCTTTCCTGCCGTTAAGCCACCCTTTCCTGCCCTTATGTATTACAACTGTATGTTATATATTATTATACGATTTAAAGAAATATTATTTTAATCAAAGCATCGCGTAGGCTTTCCAGCACTTTTGTCCGTTTCTAAAGGAAGCGAGCTCTAAATTGAATTAAATAATTTCAATAGCGTTCTCGCGGCGCAATTCAGCCTTAGCATGAAAAGCTTTGGATTAAACAAATTATCTAATGTAGGAGGTATTAAAAATATATTTATTAGTTTTTGATAGGTCAGAGGTGTTGGTAGTATTTCTTGAATAGTTTGCGGTAAGAGCTTTCGCTTGTTAGTTGTTGTATAGTAGAAGCTTCCACAACTACAACCTATACCATCATTTATATTGTATTGTTACGCTAACACTTAATTAAGTTTATTTTTACGGCAAATCTTTAATGGAAAGAAGTTTTACATTTAATCTTTAAATATATTGAAAGGTATAAGGAAATCTATGGAATCAAATGAACAGAAATTTTATGGGGTTGAAAGTTGAGAAGTAAAAGTACTTCCACGAAGTCACAAATCGTCCTCCTCCATTTCAAAATATTTTTAGACGCCATGAAGGGGGCTTTTTGAGAGGAATTTTACAAATTTTGGTATTTTAGACACAGCAACATGTTAATTAATTGTCTGACAGTGATCTTAACTATTACTAGTTACACAGGTCACCGATTTACCATTCAGGAGATTAGAGTAAATCTGAATCAAGGGAATTTTCCAGTCTTAATTACTAATCAAATTAAAAGAACCTGGTAATATATTCGTCTTTATAATTAATAGAAGCCCAATAATTATTGTTTGATGTTATTCATGTCAATGACAGATATCAGGAAACTCTCAATATTCAAAGACAATAATCATCATCCCATATGACATCTCTATTCATATTAATATGAATAATAAATTATCAAAAGCTGAATTAATTTTATCATAAAACCGGATATTCAATTCAATTTGAATACTTCCACAAACTTTTTCTCCTAGCTCTTAAAACTTTTCATAGATGATTGTGTGTAAGAGATATTTGAAGGTGGTCGAATATCCTTACTTACATACTAAAAGGGTAGTAAAGTTAAGGGAAAAACGTGATGAGCTATCCTCGGAGACATGTGCCATAAAATATACTCAAACAACCTATTACTTTATACCCGCAAAAATCAATCACGATCCGTAATATTATACTACTTATACGTACCGCCAAAAATATAATATTCAAACTGGAATTTAATTTAAGAAGAGACTAAAATTAGGTCGAGGAGAAGATTAAAAAAAAAGAATAATCCCCGCGAAAGTAGAACGTAATCAAGGCACTGCAGATATCGGTACAAATCAATACTTGATTGTATTAATATAATATATATATAATTGTCTAAGGTGTGTGTAAGTTATATACCTGTGCGGATCCATCAATCAACCATCAGTGTTACCAGATGAATAATATTTCATATAATTATTTTATTACAATTAATACACATCTAAAATCTCGAAACGGGGATTTCAAAATTGGGGCGTCTACGCAACACAATGCTTAAAGCGACACTTATCTAAACGTCACATAACCAAGATGGCGCGCAATCAAAATGGTAGCGGGACTTCCTTGCCCGTTATAATTATAGATATAATTGTCGAACGTGTGTGTATGTTGTATGAGATCCTTCAACCATCAGTGTTAACAGATAGAAGAAGATTATAATACAATTAATGCATATCTAAAATCTCGAAACGGGTATTTATTACAGATATGCATAAAAAATGACAATTCTCAAAAAACAGTATTTGTAGTAGTGTAGTCAAAAAACAGTAGACTCTCTTTTTAAATATTGCGATGAGTGTTGTCATCATATGAAAACCGTAATACATTATTTTATAAATTATAATAATTAACATTAAAAATTCAAACTACAAATTACCTTCGTATTAAAAACAAATCAAAAAGAGCATCTAAATTATTAAAAATATTTTTAGAGGTATTTAATTTGATAATGCATATTAATTCCAAATTTTTATAATTCATTTTTTAAATAAAAAAATCTTCTTATCGATAAAAAAACTACTTTGAAGCAAAAATGAAATCAAAGCTCAAAATATAACGTCCTATTAGAAAACCAATCAGAACATTAAAAAACATTAACAAATTGAAAATTAAAATTAAAATGACCGATTAATATATAAATAGGCAACAAGTTTAATGATGATTTGGGATAAACCGATGTATCAAATGAAGCTTGGCTCAATAAGCTTTTTGGAGTCGATTAAGCGGACACAGTAGTTCAGTTATCGTAGTAATCAATCCTATGTTTTGGGTGAATTGCTCCCTTAATATGTATTATAGTGGGATGAGATCCTATAGTAGGTGTGTTGTAGTCCTCCTGTCACAAAGCCACTGACCACAATTAACACCATCACCACATTCAACCCACTCACTTTAATTATCTACACTCAAATATACGGCTTTTCACTACCGACGACTAATGAATACTAATTCGACATGGAAACCGCAAAAAAACCTCTTTGAATCAAAAGTTCATAGGGACATTTGTTTATTTATAAAGCACTCACATAACGATGGGTCAGTAACGAAAAAAGTATCTACAAAAAATAAGTTAAATACATACACGCGCTTGTAATTTATATAGACGCATATATTATTTGATTTTTTTAAAATAATATCATAGTCTTCTTATAATTAAAGCTAACTTGGCATTGAAAGCCTAACCTATATATATATTTGCACTAAAAAAAGAAGAGAATAAAAAGAAACACTAATATTTCTAGTTGAAAAATATTTGTTTTATCATTGCGAATAAATGGGTTAAAATTCTCTTGAATTTATATCAATGCACCGATGTTTTTTTTTAATATTTCTTATACATATAAATAAAATTTTAAAGAAAACCAACAAGACAGTTCAAAACTATACTCATATATTAAATATGTACATGGAAATACCTTCATAAATTATTAAAAAAAATGTTTAAATAAATATTTAGTTCAAAGGGGTTAAATACATTTCTTAAACAAAGAAGCCCACTTTAGACACCTGCACTATTGCATAATACGGTATATTAATATATAATTTTTACATTGAATTAAAGAAAATATTCGGTTTTTATTATAATTTAAATTTTAGATACGCTTTCATAATATTAAGCAAAAAATAGGATTTTAAAAATGCAAGGTAATTTTTTTTTCAATTGAATGCAAATACTCAATACATAGTTTCCCGCATAGTAAATATTGTTTGTTATAATCATTAGTAAATAAAACAGAAATAAAAAAGTTGATCTTTATTTTTGTCGGACGTGTATCCAATACACAAAACTTGCTTTATATAAAGACAAATAGGTATTCTGGAAAGGGAGAAGATAATTGTATAAACTTGTTATTAGTTGCATATGCCTTGCTGTTGGAGTTGTAGCTAAATATTTTACTTTCAATTTGGCTGAAAATATAATTGAAGAACAAATTGTAATCCTATTTGATATCTAGAGTTTTATTTTATTTTACGGCTATTCCAAATCAGTGAACGCTAATCTTATTAATTTCCAGTCTAAGAAATACCCGATAGTGAGAATTAATATCGCTATTTTTTCACAGAAAATTTACAGATAAATATATACCATTGCTTGATTTGAAAGAAAGATTAAATGATTTGTACTTTAATTAATTAATAATAAAAAATATGGTTAAAATATGGTTGTCTCGATGTCGAGTTGCCTTATGTAGGTTGTGTCTATTAAATACGTCATGAATTAAGTATTATTTTTTTCCAATTACTAAATAGAAAAACATTTCTTTTTTCACTTATATTTCCGATATCTCATTATCCTTTAAAATATTCTCAGTGGGTAAAAGTACAAATTCAAAAGTATTTAGCAAAATATTTAGATAGTTCTTTATCCTCTATAAATGCTTTAATTTACACATCACTCTATTTTACTTATTTAAGCAACTCTCAAGAAAATGTCAAAGAAAGTTTTCATTATAAATGTATTCAGATAAGCTGGGGATCTGGATTACTGTATAGTAAGGGAAGAAACAAAGAATTAATAACTATATTTATTATTATTATTTTAACGATACCCTACGTCCCCCTAAAATATTTTCAATAAATTCAGGCCCACCCTGTTTACAGATCAATAAAATTTCCTTCAATCGTCTTGATCAAATGAAGCGGTTGTCTAGTCAAAAGGTTTTTGATAATAATTCTAGTAATTTTATTTAAAAGGCTAAGTAATTAATAGAAACGTGTAATTATTGTTAGACGACTGTATTAAATATAATAGTGTAATGAGAGTGTGTATGCGGTGCGTATACGAATAGAGCTGGTGTACACCAATACTACTAATCTCTATTCGTATACGCACCAATACTATTCAGCTCTAATTTGGGATTCCTAGGCGTGCGTCACCGTAAACGTACACCTTAAAGACGGTAATAAAGTTGCTTTGCTGTACTTTTGATCGGTTTTTTGTTAAGTAGTGCCTCGCCCGAGGCTCAGACGAGGCATTAACTAACAAAAAAACCGATTATAAATGTAGCTAAGTAACTCTTCTATCGTATTTACGGAGACGCATACCTGGGAATCGATTACTTAAGTGTTTAAACCATAATAAATGAAAAGCGATGTACACCTCTATCGAGAATCTACACTAACTGGCATTTAATGCGATTAAAGAATTATTATTGTGTCACTCAGACTCTTCTACTTGTTCCGACATCTTGATAATTATACATCCAATTATATGGCCTATTAATATATCGGTGGTGGTTTATACTATAATGATTTATCTCTGGAGTTAGATAGCTTACTTTTTGAAGAAACATCTTTCATCAAACATCTTTCTTTTTTTTTATCGCTTGGATCACAAGACTTATTATATCTGTCATTATCATGGGATTCCACCAACATATATCATTATTATTATTTTTCATGGGAAATCATTTAATATAAAATAGTTTTATTTGTTGAAGTAGTGGTAGAGGATGAATAACAAAGAGGGGAAGGTAGTGTTTTGATGGCGATCGCCACTGGTACTTATGTTTGAGCCGGTCTTAGTAAAAGACCTTGTTTTTAGTGAGTATGTATGTATGTATGTATAAGTATAGTTATAGTGGAGTTGTGAGGGTTATACAGCACAGCTCTCTTCTTCGGCACCCTATCTCCAAAACCACATTTTAACCTGAATCTATTACACGCCTCCTTTCGTGATAACCACATATCACCTCGCTTTTGAACACACATCTGAATAAGGTTTTACCATACTTATATTAGGGATTTACTACATATTTACAACGTCACAATTCGTAGTATTAGTTGATCAACTTTTGTAAAAGTCTAACATTAAATATGTCCCAGAGGCTCAAGTACGTAATTGGCACAACACAAGACTATAATGTGGTATTGCGTTTGAAATTTGCTCTACAAGCATACAAAATATTATAATATGAAACACCACTACTGAATAGTAAATTTAACTAACCTAAATTAGTGGGACGGTTCTATATAGGCTGGACTTGAAATAACTGAGAATATTTTAGGGGGTGTTCGGGTATCGTAAGAATAATCGAAAAAAAATAATTAATGATATTATATAAAAACATATAACAGACACAGTACAAATGCAACAGTCACTACTCATTAATTAACATCTGATTCGTTGAAAAAGTGTAGGATTATCGAGACCTGTATTTGAAATAAGGTAATATTTACATTAAATATCTTATAACCAATAGGATTATGGAGGTATATTATAAATTCTAAGAAATTTGATTAAATCCAAAATATAGTAAAATTTAAATAAAGGAATATAGACAGCAGTAAAATAATATATATATTACCAGCGTAATAGCTCAGGAGATAAAACGCTTGGCTACAAATACTGTGGTTTTGGGTTCAAATCCCACTCAAGTAAAAAAAAATATGGGAGATCGGGAATAATATTAATAAAATCCCAAACGATCGTCTTGATCTAGGTTTACTCTGATTTCCTGTTTGTAAGGTTAATAGTGATTATTAAGTCGGTTACCTGTGCAACTAGTAATAGTTAAGATAACCGACAATCATGTTGGAGTAATTATTGTAATTTAATAATGGCATGGATTCGACTGATATTTGATGATGAAATTAATGAACTTCTATTCTTACCTATATTTAAATAAATATTTATATATTCAACAGGTGGTTTTTCAATTAGGAATTGTAAATTTTCAATTGCTCGATCTTACAACGTTGAATATTCAATGTGAAAGGAATAGAGATTTCCTTGAGCGCTGGTCGTATTAATTGATTATGATGACGATGATGATGTTAGTTGACTATGATGAATATGTATGAGGGTATTAAGTGTTCAGGTGATAATATTCATTGCCAACTACGAGCCTCTTTATACCCACATAACCTAATTCCACCTCCACACAATACCAGCCAATTGGATTAATTTACATTTTTGTAATCCTATAGAATAATTGATAAGTACAAAAACATCTGATTTCGTCATCATCATTTGTAAATAACAATGTGGTTGCAGAACAAGACTAGGTGTAATCTGTCACAAAGGACTACCTTTTTATGAAATACACAACGATGATAAGAGAAATCTACATGTCTCATTTTGTGTGATGTTAATTAAAGCTAAAAATAGTTGTAGAGAGTAAATGAGAGTGTAGTTTCTGTCAAAAGAGAACGTCTTTTTTTGAAAGAGATGAGAGTGAGATACTCTTAGCAATTTTGTGGTACAAGACTCTTTTGTCTCAGACATGCACTCACCAACAACACACTTCATCAACTATCTAAATATCATTTTATTTATAATCATACAAGCTTTTGATCGATACGTCTTGATGAAACAATAATTCATTGGTTAGGAAACAAACAAGCAGCTCAATTGAGGCAATAATTGGATGGGTCAGTTAAAGATAAACTTATACACACTACAAGCTGGTAGAAAGACACAACAAAATAAATATTTGTTATATTACGTTACGTGAGTGTCAAGATATTTATATGAAATGTAATTAAAAAAATATTAAGCTCTGATGAAACGATAATTTACCATACTAATGAATTTCCTTGAGTACTTACATGATATATTATATTTTTCAAATAATTTTAATTATTAAATTTATGGATTATAAATACTTTCATTTAATGTAAAAATTAATTGTTATTATTCTATATTAGCTTTCATTTTAATGAGACTATTACATTATTATAAGTTTTAACTATTATTTAATATTAAATAAGCCTCTGATATAAATACAACTTGAGTTTAATTTAGTTTAATTAGTGAAGATCATTAACATCATTGGTATCTTTCTTTTACTAAGCACGGAAAACCAGGCCTGTATTTCTACAAGTCAATGTTATTATTTGTTTCTAATGTTTGTAGAGCTTATATCAATATCCTGGTTTAATAAAGCGCAAAAGCTTTTAAAAAAGCAGTCGACTTTTCATGAATGTATATGTATATATAAAAAAACAAGGAATATATTTAGTTAAAAAATATTATTTAAATAAATTCTTACCATCTGTTTAATATTGCTTGTATCCAATCTGTAATGAGATTAAATTATATTATTAAAAAAATGTACACACAAAAGGTTTCCTGGCCATATTTTATTTGTTAAATCAAAAATTATGCAGGCACCGCTAAATAAGAAGATCTTTTGTTTACATTGGCATACAAAATATCACATACCCCACTTTGGTTATTTTGATTTACATATTCAGATAAAATCCCCCAAAAAGGGTGCCCAATATTATGCGAAAAAGTTTGTTGAGCATTAAGTTTGACAAAGTTTTAGATAGAAAATTATTTTGTAGATATAATAATTATGTTTATATCAAGAACCTGGCAAGTCTTACATAATTGTCAGGAGAATTTTATTACACAAAATATTTGCACAGCAATCTGCAAACTCATTTAAATGTAAAAAAACTTGAATAATCAGCGTTCGGAGATAAATTTAGCAATGCTTTAAAACGTCGTCGAATGAAGACGTGATTTTGAGTTTTACTGCCTCTGAAAACGAATAAAATATAGTGAAGAAAGAAGTCGCTAAAAGCAAAGTCTTAAAAATATATATTGGCTGTGAGGGGAGTTTGTTTTATTGAAAGCATTTAAATGAGCACGTGAATATATTTTTGTTATTCTGTATAATTGTAACGGAATAATTTAGTAATAAACAAATTGGCCGGGGAAGTAGAATTTTAACTTGGCTGTAAACAAGTCCTGAATAAATAATATTCTAAACAAGCCATTAACTAAGCTTAACACCTCCCACGACACAATATATTATTTACACAAGCATATTTATCTCAATGATATCTTTAATGGATGAAGCCTGCAAATTAAAAATAATTAACTAAGTTAATTGAAATAATTTCCATAATAGATACTTTATTGCTTACATCTTTATACTCTTGTTGTAAAAATATAATAACGTATAATTAGTTTCGAACCAAATAAAGTGTCTTAAAAATATTGTTCCATAATAACCTTTTTTACTAGGTTAGGTTAGGTTAGGTTATTTTTTATATAATTGTCTAAATCGGACACATCTACATGGTCTGCCATCTTTATATTTATACACTCAGTTGTATGGCCTGTTAATATATTTATATCATATGAAGAAAAAAGATGACATAATATTATGAATGCAATAGTAACTATTATATCCGTCTGACTTTGGCGCATCTCTGCTCTTACATATAAAGAATTATTTTCCCATATATATTTCACTTCAATGAAAATTATCTACGCACAAATCGTATAAATATTATTAAATAACATAGTGAATAATGCCTATAATTTTGTACCTTTTAATGCACAATATTTATATATATATATATATATATATATATATATATATATATATATATATATATATATATATATATATATATATATATATATATATATATATATATAGATTATTTTTCTATTATTATATCATGCTAACACTAGAGTATTACGGGAGATACCAAGTCACAGTGATGATAATGCAGCACTCATCAATTGCTTATTTTGTAATGGGAGGGGCATTTTGAATGTGCGCCATTGCGCTTTGGTTATGTGAGGTTTAGATCAGTTTTAAGCATTGTGTTGTGTAGTTGCCCCAATTTTACCACGGAAAATATTATAATATATACGTACAAATAATAAGAGATATGGCTTTTTGTTGTTCCACAAATGAGTGGTAATCCATATTAGTATTTAAACAATAATAGGGTGGGTGGGTGAAATAATATTAGAGAAGGCCGGCAGGAATAATTCAATTAGTAATGGAAGGCGGTTTATAAGTTTGTGGTCAAATGATTCCAGCATGAAGACTATGCCGATGATGATGATGATGATAAAGTGTAAGGTGAGTTATGAGATCTGTCCCAGATGGTGTCGACACCGGCAAAACCACATTCTATTTCCCAAAACTATTTCCCATAGATTTATTAACCTTAATTATGAACGATGGGCCCTTTGTTGCGGCTGATGTATGTTTCTAACTTCGGCCTTTCACTACATATTATTTTACTACATTATTAATATTATATATCTGTATATGTATGTATGTATGTGCATTATTACAAGCCTCCTGGACTAAGTTTCCATATTATGCGAAACACAATAACACTTTTAATTTGTTACGTGGATTAATTATTTTTAACGGACTGAATATTTAGGTGTTAGAATTAACTTAATATACACATTCATTATTTTTATTCCGTATTACGAAATCGGGAATAATATTAATAAAATCTCGATCAATCGTCTTGATCCAGGTTTACTCTGATTTCCTGTATTGTAAGGAAAATACTGATTATTAAGTCGGTGACCTGTGTAATTAGTAATAGTTAAGATCACCGACAGACAATTAATTAACACGTTGTTGTGTAAACAAAAAAAATTGTAAAAACATTTTTAAAAAGACCCTCTAAATAAGCTTTCATGCTTAAGAGTAAACCTGCATATTAAATGCAATCAACCGATTTTTCTGTAGATCATTTTTATTTATCAGTAAATATAAATCATCATTTTAAAATTGCTTTGGATTATTCTGAAGTTTTAAGAAAAATCATTTTTTACGCCTGTTTTAAATATTTAGAAGTTGAAACCATTATTGGTAGATATATTATTTACGATATCGTAAAAGCGGAAAACCTCGTGATGGCAAAATTTCGAAAAATACCTATTCCAAAAGTCATTTTGTTTTATAACACTAAAAAATTTATGTAATATTGATGAACAGCTCTTATCCTTATTTTCAACAAATTCAATCTGACAAATAAAGTTTATTTTCACTACTGGGAACTCGTATTTTCAATATTTATTTTAAAAACGGCTATGGAAGGGAATGTACCAAGTGAAAATAAAGGAGAATTAATATGCATCTGCTAATTCAAGGAATGAAAATAAAATAAGGGAGTTGTCATACTAGAACGTTACGTACTGGCCACGTATGAACGACGTACCGGATGAATAGGAATTACATGATGTAACTCACATAAAATAGCTGAGATGATACTACTAAGAGTTATTTATTTTGACAAATCGCGTCGTTGATACGTTGCCGCTACGTGACTACTCGATAAATATATGTGATTCAATATGATATAATAAAATTTTATTAAGGAAAAAAATGGCAGGTCGGTTAGGTTAGGTTTTAATTAAAAGTCGATTTAACGTTAGTTTTTTTCTTGTAAAAAAGTCATTCGTGTTTAATTTTTGTAAGATTTTTTTATATTAAGTTATACCGAATTCAATCACAATATTTTGAAATGTTTTTTCATGCGAATCGATTTGGGCAAAACCTTTTTTGTTCTTTACCAAGTTGTTGACTTAAATAATAAGAAAGCTGAGTAAACCAGGCTTAAGACAATCGACGGGGTATTATTTTTCCCTAAAATGTACCCAAATAGAAAAATATTCCCGAAAGCACTAAAAATCACCGAATTAACAAGAATACTACAGAGAGAAACCACAATGTTTTGGCGTCAGTCAGATTACTGAACAGTGGAGCACTTAACTAATTTAGCCACAATGTTAGCTGTCAAACATGGCTATTTATTAGATATGTAATTAACAGTAAAAAGGCTTGTTATTGAAGCTGGCCATATGGCATGTTGGCAGTGTTGTCAGACAGTATTGTAGCCCAAGTGTTGGCTTTCCTCCAACATTTCCAAATGTCGCCACATTTGCATATATTTCCCACGCGTGACCCAACCTTTGAAATTCTATGCTTTCATTACAAACCCTTCTTTTTATACACTGCCTTTGATATATTTAGTGCAGCTCCTATACGTGAATTCCAACCCAATGTTTGAGTGTTAATCAATGCATGTGTGCTTGTTAAATAATCAAATAAATCAATGGGTACCATATTTGCATTATAACACAAACGAGTGCTATTTTCGGAATGCATATTGATTTTCTTGTGCATTTTTCATGAAAATCGATCTAATTATATAAGCTATCATAACTAATAAGTTAACTTAATCGAGTAGAGACTTATTCTTATTATTTCGATTAGAAAAAAAGTCTCTTTATCAATTTAGCAATGTACAAATTTACTTTAAAAAATAAAATAAATATCGTGACGCCTTCCCTATTGGCGGGAGTCCCTTTATAAGGGGTTGGCCAGGCCACCTTGGCCTTTACGGGAGAATATAGTAGAGATGGTTTCCCAGGCCACCACACAGCAATGAGTACTTAAGATCTAGTTTGCTAAGCTATATCTACCAAGTGACTCCGGTGCCGTGAATCGAACCCGGGAGTCTTCACTCACGAATCCGTTACACTAACCACTGGACCACAAGGCGGCTCATATAGTATTTATCTTATCTTTATCTGTATAGAAGTAAAAACATTTGTGTTTCTGTTTTGCAATATATTATTCAATATGTTGGTGCAAACATGTAGGTTTGTCTTTTCTTGATTATTAACATAGAATATTATATTTGATGGGTTATTAACACAAACATGTATCTGCAATACAAAATTTATATTATGGGGGATTTAATATTTCATATTTGTCAACTTGAAATTTACATAGTTTCCTTTATTGAATTTTTATAACACGAGAGAAATCACCCCCTAAACCAATATTGTCATTAATATTTTGGTAAGTATCCATTATAAAAGGGGGTTTTAATTCGATGGTTTATAAGCACAAAAAGTATCTACAAAATTATTAAAAAAAAAAAAGCTCCACCGGTTGATAAAAATATATTATAATAATTCTTAGTTTGTTAGATTACAGATTGTTTGTTATATTAAATAAATAGGTTTAGCTTTCAGCGTCTAGGTACTAGGTTTAGCAATATACACAACTTGGCTCACAATTAGTTTAGATCATATAGTATTTAAATCAAAAACATATTTTTTGTACATCTGCTTTTTTGTTAATAAACCTTCGAAGTTAATTAATAATGTATCATAATCACGATAAACTTACCGTATTCTCTTAATATGTAGCATAGTGTATAATCCTAGTGGGTCACATGGTATGTATTAATGTTGCTTCGAAGTGTTACTGAATGTCTGATCGTAGCACCGTAGCACCGTAGCACCGTAGCGAGGCGACTGAGCTCGTAGCCGACACACTGGCTACTGAAGCCAACACTGCATTTACTAGCTCACTAGCAGATGACTAGCAGCTATCACACCACACCACACTAAGCTCCTCTACAACTATTCTGCGACTGCGCAACACAAATAACACCCACTTCCTTTCATTCATGCCCTGCAATCATAATCCACTGTCCTCATCCTCTGTTCACCGCATTCAATGCACGCTGGACCACCATCAGTTATGCCATCTTTAACCTAACACTGCATTGTATTATAATAATTAACCTTTTAAACAAATAAGTAGAATAGAAGATTCATTCATGAATATTATAGAGTATTTAGCCATAACTGCTTAAAGCGGACGTTTGGTATCTAAATATTTTTTTTACTCTTTATTAATATGTTACCGGTAGTAAGAATTAGTCGCTGTGATTCCATTTTTATCAAAAATTACAATAAATATTACAATATATTTATTACATATAAGTTTTTACAATATTTTAAAGAACAAAACATCTTTGGAAATAGACTTAAGTGTACAGAGTATATAAATCTTTTTAGCTATAACTAACATTACAATGTTTTATTTAAATTTGTCATTAATAGTATTTAATTACAAAACGAATGGGAAAAAATAATAATAATCCATTTGAAAATATGAAATAAAAATTACAATTGTTTATTGTAGAGAATATTAAATAACATATCAATCGTGGAATCACGTTTAAAAAAATAATTGGCTTGATTCAGATTACCTGATTTTATAAGTATATAATAAGGCAATTAGTAAATATACATAGTCACATAAGAACTTTACGTACCAGTAACGTACCGGCCACGTATCGATGATGTACCGACTTTAAATATTACAATAACACTGACGTTGAGCTGCAAACTGCGGTATTCTGTCAATACGCGTTTGATACGCACGGATACGTTACCGGTACGTCACCGATGCGTGACTTCAATCTGACTATTCATGAAAATATTAGTATATTTTCATAATTATTAATTTTCACAAAATTTTATTACGATACGCATATAACATACTATTATTACGTATGGGAGATCGGATATATCGACGGGCTCCGCTAAGACGGCGATGAGTCGAAAAACACAACTTTACAGGACGGCCGAAAAACCGTTTTTTTAAGGTTTTTATTTAATATCTCTTTATTCAAATGTTATATCGTTTCACTGTTTTCGGAAAAACGTGCCCCATTGTGTTATCAACATACGAGTATTTTTTAAATATGTAATAATGCAATATTTAAAAGGGGGCAAGCTAAAAATTGTTCTTGTAGGGAAGATTTGCGGAGGGGAAGCGCACGGGAAGGCGATACACGGAGTTATCGCTGTCTTCAATGTCCTTCTTGAAATACTTGGAGATGATAAGTCACACACACACTACTATGCATCACACTCACACACTCTCATCCTAGCTCCCTCACACACACTACTACACCGACACGCACACACCCACAATATCTATTATACTACTATACCTACTACTACTACTAGCAGCTTCATTACCAGACACTCCACCACTACCTTTAATAAAATAAATAAATATACACAAATACAACCGGTAAATTAGGATAAGCATTGGAATATCTCAAGTGACTATAATTCCCAACTGATATTATTTTAAGCATTCATTCCTTGACCACTTCACTTAATATGACCATACTCTATAGTGTTTATAGGAATTGCAGTTTTGTTTGAATATAATACAAATAACAAAATATAATGCTTTTTCTCAAAAAGCAATTCAAATAAAGACAAATGGTAAAGATATTCATTCATTCTGTTGAAAAAATGGTTTTATTAGTATACTTTTTCTCATGCATTAATATTGAATTGCATGTGACATAATTTTATTAGCTCTTCCTATCATTTTATCATTATTAGTGTCTATCCTCGCTATAGCCGATATGATATCTGCTCAATAATACCAAGTATGCAGTTATAAAATCATTTACAATTAATAATTTGTATTTTTAATAAGTTCATACATTACATTTCGCATATACGTAAAATACTAAGGATATTTTTCATTATAATTATAAATCTCCTTCATCGAATTATTATATTATTTATGATTATCTAACTATGATTATAGTAACTAGTGGACGATTCCAAAAATTTTAATCCTTTCGTTTCTCTACTATTTTTATGATATTGTCTTTAAATTCTAGATTACTTGCGTTACTGACCTTGTGTCGATAATTTTCCATTTTTTGTCATCGCTGCTATTTTTACGAGGTGCACTGATTGATATTAATGGGAAAATTTCCGCTATTCATTTTATAGAAGTCTTTAAAGTTTTCAAACCACACACTTAATTAACAAAATCACTATTCAATAGTGACTTCTCACAAATAAAACAAAATCAGCTATTATATTTAAAATTGTATTACCGTCGCGTCGTCTCATCTTATAGAAATACACAAATAAATAATGTTATGGCGTTGAAAGTCTAAAGAATACTGAAACTTTTTGAAAAATATCACACAATAATTATAAGAGTGAATAAGCCCTTGAAAAATATCAGGTACTTGAGGGTTTTTGGATTTTAAAAAATCAATGAAAAAAAAAACCATGAAACAAATATCAGTTCAATTAAATATAAAAGTGTTTTTACCAAACCACTTGAACGATGTCCGAGGTATTAAGTGGTAGAATGAATGAATGTATGAATTCTAAGAATGGTTATTTAATTGAAATAATCAGTAAATAAAATAAATATTGATAATTTAAAATGACGATAGTATTTATTGTCATCCGCTTGTTTAGTTGCAGCTAATAATAAACTTCGAAGCCTCTGTGTGATTTATTGAAAAAAAAATAACTGTTTCTACAAATGTTCAGCTTGTTATGTCAAAATACCCTATTTTAATAATAATAGAGAATAATAGTTATTTAATGAAAAAAAAATTTTTTTAAACATCTCACATATGTGGGAACATATTTAGTGGCAAGTTTTTAAATAAAAATACAACCGGTAAATTAGGATATTAGTAATATATTATGTTCACAATACAATAGCCATATGACTTGACCACTTCACTGAATAAGACCATAGGAACTCTTTTCTTATAATACTCACTACTTTATATTATCGTATTTATTGGAATTGCAGTTTTGTTTGAATATAATACAAATAACAGGGTATTTCATCATTCTGTTGATTTTGCTGATAAAAACACACCTGTTGGAAATATTTGTAAAACCCAAGAACCACTTATAGTTTTTGGTTTCAAAAGTGTTGATAATCCACCAATATTATTACAAAGCAGGGAGTCTTTGTTTCGGCCACTTTTAAAAAAAATAACTTTTTTTATTAAATATAATCACTGAAAAATATGTTTTTCGAAATAATAGTATTAAATTATTATTAAAAATGAAATTATTTTAGTAAAGTAGAGTTTAAACAAGTGATCGTGAAGAAGAAGAAGTATTGCGGCATCCCTGAAATGTTTGAATCTTTTTTGAAATGTGTAATTGTTGGTGAGTATTGTATGAGTATTATAAGGCAGGAAGAAAGGGACTGATAGTGATGGTGGTGGGGAGTCATAGCCGTGTCTTATTGGTTACTAATACACATGATTGTTCACACGTATATGGTGTCGGTGTGCGCAATGAAGACTAAGCTACCTGAAGATATCGCCTACAATGTTTAGCAAATGAACGACTAAGAAGGCGATGTCTCCGTTCGTATTACTCGAGCGTCAAATTTTTTCTCCCGTGGGCGATAACTCGAAACGTACCCCATAAGAAAAAACCTATCTTTCTCAATTTAAGCACTAGAATCGTGATTTTTGTCAGAATATGCGCAATAATTAATTAAATAATAAAATGAGAAAAAGTTAAAAAGGTAATATCCCGAGTCATATTACTCTTAGTCGAGCCCGTCGATATAATATAATCAATTCAACGAGTAACTTGATTTTAGGGTAACGATGTTGTTATTATAGCATTTAGTAAGTAATTCTTTTTATTGTTCCGGCTATAAAGATATCTGAACAAAATAACGAGTCACGATTTCTTCGAAGATCGGAGATAAACACATTTCAAATAAATTATTCCCGAACAACAATGATAGATGAGTCCAAATTCAATTGTCTCGAAAATTTATTAAATTTTCAATTGTAGCGGTGAAAATATAAAGGTATTATAATAAGCCATATCGAGTTGTATAAATTTGCAAGTCACAATGTCTCGGATAATATTCTCCAAAGTTATATTAGATTAGTCGAAATAATAGCGTATACAAGTTTCCTATTGCGCAATGTAGTAGTAACGGATTATTTTTTAAGAACTTCTCTTTTAGGACTTAACACATTATTTTGTATCATTTGACCGTTATTCAAATATGGTCAGGTCATTTTTACCCATTCAAATATATAACTGGCTCGATACCAAGAAGAGAAGCCGATCCACAGTTGATTTTTGCAAATATCGCTGATGTAATGGTATTTTATTGAGAAGGACTGGTCGGTGTTGTTGATTTATTAGTGAGATATCTCCTTATAAGTTTTGACCAATTATAAACAACTGGATTTTCACCCACATGTTCCTCAATACTTATATTAGGAGCACCCGAAAGTATTAATATTATGTTAATATCGATAAAATCTCGATCGATTATGTTGATCCATGTTTACTCTGATTTCCTGAATTGTGAGATAAATACTGATTATTAAGTCGGTGACAACCGACAGACAATTAATTAATACATTTTTGTGTTAAAAAAAATCTCTTAAAAAAGCTCCTCGGGACGTAAATAAGTAAATAAATATCCACACAAATATAAAATCATCATATGTGTATATTAAATATTAAATAGCTTAAATTATTATTTTAAATCACAATCTAGCTTTAAGTAGTACAGTTTTCAGTAGCATAATATTGATGGTTTGTGAGCAGTAAGCAAACCATAAAATGGCAAAGTGACCATTCTATATTTATAGAACGTCTAATGAGGTTGATTTGATTGATTTTCAGAGAACTTTCCATACTATTGCTGTGATTGGGAAACCAACTAACTTCAATAATACGAAGCACATACAGAAATAAAATAACACACTATCAACGATTGATTAATACGCAGCATTGGTTGAATTGTATTTCAAGCATTAAATTTACATATAAAATTAAACCTATACGTTTGGTTTCCAATCATCTGTTTTTTGCTGAATCGGATAAATTTCAATAAATCAATATTGTGAATATTATGCATTCCCATTTTAGTCGCAATTTAAATATATGAATAAATTCAAATGCCAAAGGTTCAATACTAATAAATAAAAAACAGTGAAATTTATTGCCAAATATATTTTTTAACCACCTTCAATCTTTAAAAAGTAATTTCTAGAAGTAAGTTACTTAATTATCAAATAAATCAAGTGAATAGAATTCTAGTAACTAATGAGTAGAATTCTAGAAATTGAAAGGTGTTTTGAAAAGAATAATGCAAAAAACTTCGTTGGTATTTTTATTACTATATTTACAAATTCTTGATTTATTGGATAATTATACGATTACTAATTTTCCATTAACACGCATCTAACATTTTTCATTAATAGCCTTATTTTCGTATAGGTACAAATTAAATGATTTTTTTTCAGGTTGAAGGTGATTAATCAGAAATCATAATTAGTGAATATTGACTAACGTAGTTAAAATTGTGTAATTGCCTTCAAGGTTATTTACGGAAGTTTATTGGGTATTTTTAAGCTTACAAAGAAAACACTATTTTCAAGAAAAGAGCCAAGACATCAAGACAATTTGTTTGCCTAGTTGATATTTTTTACATTTAGTATAATAGGTGAATGTTATATTAGTAAACCAATAAATAATGTATTCAAAGCCTTCACAACCCGAATTTCGGCTTTATTAAGTATTAATTTTTTTTGTATATTAACATTGATTTTTTTTGTATTGTGATATAAATTGAAGAATAGAAGAAGCAGTATTTTATGTAGTTTGGCGTGACTAAATCACCATGACCTTCCTTAACACTCTCCAAAACACTTACCTGCACGAAACATTATTGGCTATTGATATTATACTTTTAACTCAGCAAACATGCTAAAAAAATATAATATATATTTCAAAGAAAACCCGCAGTTAAGCTTGAAAAAAAATATATTTAGATATTGTATGGTTTTCTGAGAAAAATAAAATGCATGCATTTCTCAAGATCAACTAAAATCTAAGACACATTTTCGAAAGCTCCATATTAACTTATTAATTGAATAGTAAAAATAACAAAATAAAATTTGATTATTATTCACTAGGAATTTATATAACCTTTTTTATCTCGCTTGTTAAATAAAAGTGATAATAAAATTACTATAAATCTAGTCGATCATCTTGACCCAGGTTTTTCTGATTCATTAAAATAAATTATATTAGAATCTTAATAAAAAATATCATGAAAAATGAACCTAACCTAAACTTGAATATAATTTATTCCAAAATATTATTTAACCCATGGACGCACTTTTTAACATTCATTTAATTTCATCAAAATATATCCAACAATTTTTTATTGGGTTTCTTATAAATTGGTGGGTTATTGACATAAAAACAATGTACAAAAATTCGTTTTGTTTAAGTTAAATATGCAGTTTTACTGTTAATAATCTTAACTAATTGTAACCTAAGTTTTATCTTTATCAGTAAGTTTATTTATAAACATATTATGTGAAAATTACCATAATAAAATCTAATATTGCATATTAAATGAAAGCCAAACCTATATGTTTACACTAAAATATTTATTATCTTATCTTCTTGTAGATACGTTTTTGTGTTATTAACCAATCGATTTATCGAATCAATCGAACATGATATAAAATTCATGCAGCTTTTAGAGCTATAATTTATTATATGATAGAATTGCATAAAGATATTCTCAAGTGTGGTTATTTGAATGCAAAAGTGCATTCATAATGTTGTAAAGTGGGTTTTGTACAATGCAAAAGTAAAGCAAATTATAAAGTGTTCAATAGATTCACTATTACAGTCAAGAATTTATTACTTCCAAGTCCTTGTTATATTTATTTTATTACTTATTATTGTAACCTATTTTTACCTTCTTACCTAGATTGAATTTATTGTTGTATTCAAGCAATACAATTAAACTATTTATAAATTATTAAAACTAACACACTGTTTTAGTAGAAATTTAACCCTGAACTCTTAACCACAGTAATGCATATAATTTATGTTTACCATCGTGTTATACCAGATGGTCTTAATGGACTTATATATAATATATTAGATTGATGCACATTATTTACTGGTGCATTGTCCAAATATTATATTATATTATTATAATTCAAATAAAAATATAGCTTTAAACTATCAAGTATATTTTAAAGCATTTTCTGTACATTTTTGTTTGAGTGAATAGGTTTAATAAATTAGGTTATATAATTTTTTTACCCATAATAAATAAATAAATCAATTCAACAGCTTGGGTCTCATATTAATTGCAGGCATATACAATTAATTAATTATTGGTGATAAATAAGGTTTATAAATGATTATATGTTACTTGTTATATACCATACCAATGAAGGACTAAAAATAAATAATTTAAATCTATTTATATGTACAATAGTGTGAGCAGGATAATATATTATGACTTAAACAGGACGAGTGTTATATATGTTGGAGCATACATTATATAAATCAGACCCTCACAGAGTGAAGATACGTGTTTGGCAAAAATACGTTGTTATACCTTTTTTAAAGTCTGATTGATGACATTTACTTTATTACAAAACCACATTCTAATATTAAGAACGCTGCTTAAAATAAATACGACAACAAGTCTGAAAATAGGCTTCATATATACGAAAGAATAATAGCTACATTTTTATTATGTAAAATATAAATAATACAGGATATAATTATACTCGAGTGCTTGGTTCTGATTGGGGCCTACCGTTTTTAAAATTGAGATTTTAAAAATAAAGAGTACTGCTCATGGGGATTATTATGATATTTTTTATAACTATATTTATTTAATTTATTGATAAAAATTGCGTGCATAATAATTTATTTCTTAATAATATGTATAAGAATAAATAATTTCACATATGCATATTTTTTTATATTTAAAGTTCCGAATATAAAAATACTTCAGTCTATTACTAAGTCATTTTACTCGAAGCAGGTGAATTTTGAGTTCGTAATTATGGAACTGAAGTTGAAAAAAGTAATGTACAGGAAGGACTTGAAATAACTGGGAATATTTTAGGGGGTGGGAGGGTATCGCAAATCTTAGCGAAAAGTTTTTTATTTATTATACATTTAAAAATAATTAATGAGACTATGAAGTACACTATTGGGTACTTCATAGAAACAGTTAATTCCAAGATAGTGGCGCAAACTCAATTCCAAAAAGCACTATTATTATTATTAATTATTAAAAAATATATAATAAAAAAATAATTATCAGTTATTTCAAATCCACCCTGTTTAATACAGCACATAATAAATTTTAAATAAAGCATTTTTATTGAATTGTCTGTTATATTATTTATAAATATGCATATTGGCTTTATGAAGATTTATAAATAAATAAAATAATTAGATCTTGCATTTATACAGTGTATACTTTATTGATTTCTTTATAATATACTACGGCTTGTACTACGTTGCAATTATTTATTAATAACAAATGTAGTACACATAAAAAATACGTTTCGATTCTATTTGTAGTTGTATAGTATAAAAAAGATGGATATTATTCACGGAAATATGATACAAATATGTCAGTTTAGTTAGTAAGGGTGACATATTAATGTGAGTCACCCCTGCCCCCCATGACCCTTATTATAATATTACTATATTATTATATAATATAAACATAGTATTGCAGGATCCAATGCCATTATAACTACAAACACCTGAATACATTTACATACAATTCAACACTAACAATACTCAAAACAATGTTCCTACAAAGGAATAATTCCTTCCACTATCGCATTGCAAAATTAAAGTAATACAATATGTAATTCGATGGGGTATTAACACAAAACAATTATACTTGCTTGATTTAAATATGCAGTTAAACTCTTAATGATCTTAACTAATTGTAACCCAACTGTTATCTATATCAGCAGCTTATTTATAAACATACATTCAAAAATTTCAAATATAGTATTATTATAATAAAAGCTAATATGACATAATATCAATTATATATACGTTTTTGTGTTAGTAACCAAAATTTTCATTGCTGGATATAGGATAAAGTCATTTTGATAACAAATTTGGACAATAAAAGTTACTATATCACATAATAAAATACTTTCCTACCTTAAAAACGCAAGTGCTTTTTGTTGAAAAATTCATGGAACTTAATATATTAATTGAATAGGACCATCAAATTAGGTGTGAATTATATAAACATACATATTTAAAAAAAATGAATATATTTATGCCTGATTATTTTTTTGATTGTTTTTTTATTAATTAATTTGAATATTACATGATTTAATTAATACAAAACATCTTATGAATTAGACTTAGGTGTACAGAGTATATAATTTTTTTACCGTTTACTAATATGAGAATTTTAATAACATTTTTATTTGATATGAGAGGTACCAATAATAATAATAAAAATAATATATTTTTTTTTTTTTTTTTTTTTTTATATCGTGACGCCTTCCCTATTGGCGGGAGTCCCTTTATAAGGGGTTGGCCAGGCCAGCTTGGCCTTTACGGGAGAATATAGTAGAGATGGTTTCCCAGGCCACCACACAGCAATGAGTACTTAAGATCTAGTTTGCTAAGCTAGATCTACCAAGTGACTCCGGTGCCGTGAATCGAACCCGGGAGTCTTCACTCACGAATCCGTTACACTAACCACTGGGCCACAAGGCGGCTCAATAAAAATAAAAATAATAAAAATAATAATAATAATAATAATAATAATAAAAATAAAAACCCATTTACAAATATGAGGGTAACAAATAATAACAAGAATAGACTCTATATTAACAAGAATAATAACAAAGTAATTTGCTTAAAACTAAATAACAGATTGATTGGGTAAAACCAAAGTTATTTAATTTTCTAATGGTATCAATTTTGGACGTTCATAAGTAAAATGAACATAAGCTTAATCGAATCATATTTGGTTTTATTAACATTACTTATAATCGTAAGGAAGTTTGCTTTGATCATTTTTAACTTATTACATTTTTAACTTATATCCTCGTGGACTTCTTTGAGATATAATATAATAAGAGTATTTTTGAAGTAATCATACAAACTATTGATGTAACAATGACGAAATATTTATGATACAATATTTTTCGAAGGACAACCACCAATTATTAATGGGCAAAATATTGTAGTTTCAGCATTGTGCCAGATTTCAGGAACACGTGACACATTATTACTGTCACTTGTCCTGAAAGAGAAACAACGGTCTTCTGGTAAATCCCCGGGGACTATATTTCACTTTCAACACTACAAAATAAAATACATTTCGTTCACATAATAATTATGTGTAGAATAGATGGAAAAGTCACGTCTGTGTCGTAAGCGAATATACATAGAGTAGTAATATAATTTTATTAAGTTTGAGTAAAGTAGAGTGTCTGTAAGGAAGTGGAATCTACAAGAAGTGTGTCGTAAATTCTAATGAAACCTCCTTCAATATTCACCATGGAAAATATTAACCAGTCTTCTTCTTTATAAGCCCTATCATTGACACTTTGTATTATTATTATCTCAGGGACACGTAATTTTATACCTAGTTTCAAGTAGAGGTAAGTTTTATTTAGTGACAGTGACTTAGGTATGCTCGAATATTCATCTATTTAATGCACATCACAATTCCAAAATAAGTATTAAAATTCGGTATACGAGAGCTACATTTTATATAATATTTAAATTTTAAATGAATACAATGTGAGATAAACAGAATCAGAAGGTCCCAAATCAAGTTTTATTATTTGATGATCTAAATATATCGTAAATTCTTATATTTGTTTTCAATTTTGATCTTTTAAAAAGATGATTTTATTATTTCATACATATTTAATTTTTTTTTCATTCCCATACAAATATGAATATTATATACAAATCAGTGGCTATTAACCTTTTTAGATCTACATCCAGAAAAAAATGGAGTAGTATTTTTTGGACTGATGGTATTTAAGTCGTTGCAATAAAAATAGTCTTTTTCCACCAAAAATTTAAAACAATAATTAACAATTTAATCTGCTATAAGAATATTATTTCAAAATTAATAGAAAACTTACTAAAAAACTAAGTCCATTAATTATTTTTTCATAATAAGAAGTTCACTTAATACCGCGGAACGATTTTTTTATACTTTTATAGAATTTTTGCAAAAATATTAATTTCATTTTATCAACAACCTAAAGCTACATTTTCCTACTACTGATATTTAACTATCTGAATGAAGTTTCAATAGTGTTAAATAAGACTTGGTTATGGTAAAGTGCAAGTAACTTGGCAAAGGAAGCAAATAAGCATTTAGTGAAATCGTTGCCAAGAATGCAAGCGAGAAAACCTACATGTATGAAAATATTGAGTTTTGATATTATATAAATATTAGATTCTAATTGTTACAGGTAGAATAGTGTTGCTTGAAGCAATTTTTATTCCAATCAATCTAAATATAGTAGAAACAGACTTGCTTTACCAGGTCAATGGTGCTTCACTCAATACTATCTTCAATTATATTACACTGCATCCAATTGTACCTGGCCTATATAAAATAAGCAAATAAATTTTCAATAAAATAAACACGCTTCGAAAATTTCAAATGCAACTTTGTAGATAAATAATTTTAAAGATAATATTCTTTTAAAATATAAACCACCTTCAGTGGATTTTCTCAATTGACATTATTTTAGAGAATTTTTGGTGTATTACTTTGCAATGTGTTATTATGTCAGCTTATAGTGCCACTTTTTTGACAATTTTCACATAAATGCTACTTTTCATAATTTTTAAAAGCCACATTTTAGCTCTGTTCAAGTTTATTTCAACTTTTGATTGAAACAATGAAAGACAACTCAACAAACATCAGTGCTTTTTTAATTTTATTTATCAAATAAAGTACTTGAAGTCAACAAAGCCATTAAGCCATTTAAAGAATGATATATGGAGTTTGAATGATTAAAATTGATTTGCGGTTTAGTGCCAAAAAATAATGCTACTTTTTAAACGCCATTTTTGCTACCCTTTTTAGAGCCACATTTTGGCAGACTCGGTTTATTAAAAATATACATTATTTAGTGAGTGTTAGGTTAAAATATTAATATCTTTTTTGAAAAATCATACAATCACAGCGGTTTGCGGTGAGTTAGTTTGCATCAGCACTTGAAACAGCACACACAATTTGAAAATTGCTTCTTCAAATATCAAAAAACAAGGAGTAAGCTTAGTTCCTATCAATCACTAAGTTCAACAGTAAAAAAAATATTTAAATAGTACTGAATCGTTGTATTAAATACTGTATTTAATAATGGAAATTTCCAGAAATATTAATATTTTTTAATTGAAATCCCTATATTGATTAAAACCAGGAATAGCTGAACAAAGGTAAATAATCTCGATTAATCCTGCGAAATACCAACGAGTCATTTTATTTGGAAATACACACACACTGCAAATATTACGTAATATTATTCTGGCGTATATATTTTTTGTATGTAAATATCACACATTTTTTCCAAAGCCAACGGAACAGTTATAACAAAACCAAATGGATACGTTAAATATTCAAATCGAACCTTAATATTTAGCCTAGGCCATAAAAAAGCGAATAAAAATATTTAGTATAAATATCCGTTCCTCGTTTTCCTTTCCGTTCGCAATATAAATATTTTATAAATGTATATATTCACTGGAAATAAATGTCGCAATTTACTTTTGTCGTTCAATGTCAACAGCCGCCATAGATTCGATATTTTTCCCATAATTTCTGAATACAATGTCCCCTCGAATTCGGAACCGAATCAGAAATAAAATCGACCGAATTCTGTGACCGTAGCGCGGCTGGCTATAAAATTACTAGAAATAACACGCACCATTTTTCACTCTCCTCATTAGCATAACTCTTCTGACAGAAGTCTTGACACATTGTAGCTTGAATTCTTTCTATTCTTCTATAATGACAATTTTTAAATACACGAAAATTCTCAGCCAAACAATAAAAGCTATTTATAATTTTGAGTTTTTAGTGTGATATTAAATTTATACGACTTTATATGTTTTATAATTAAATGATTTTATTTTCAATTGGCGGTTCCGATTCCGCCAAAACAATATAATTTTAATTAACGGGTTAATTAAAATAACTGAGAGATCGGGAATAATATTAATAAAATCCCGATCGATCATCTTGATCCAGGTTTTCTCTGATTTCCTGGGTTGTAAGGTAAATACTGATTATTAAGTCGGTGTTCTGTGTAATTAGTAATAGTTAAGATCAATTAATAAGCAGATTGTTGTATATAAAAAATCAAAATTTGAAAAAACCTTTTCAAAGAGCCCATTGGGTCGTACTTAAATAAATAAAATCTCAAGCAGACAAATTTGGACATGACCTCTTTTGAATCAGTATTTTCCATGAACTTTGTAGTTATAATTAATTATATTATATAAGAATGGGTTTTGTAGTTGATATATTTGAATTGATCATACAAATAGCTTAGACTATTTATACACGGTCCGATGATTTCTAACTAAATCCGTAACTGATATATCATTAAAATACAACACAATTGTGTCAGTCTTCCATGTAATTAATCTACCATTCACCACTATTGTTTTGTTTTTAATTTGTCATTAATACTTTGTATTGGGAAATAATGTCGACTGATTTTGTTTAATTTTCATAAGCTTTGTGTAAAATATGGTACATCAAATGGGAAAATAATAATAATGAATGATTTATAAAGAATTGAATATTTATTTGCATTAGTTTAGTTAAACTTAGGTTTCTTAAGCGCATGTCACCGTAAACTTGGATCACAAAGACGGTCAAGCTTGGGATTCCTAGGCGTGCGTCGCCGTAAACGTACACCGTTAAGATGGTAATAGAGTTGATTTGCTCTACTTTTGATCGGTTTTATTGTCAATTAGTGCCTCGCCCGAGGCTCAGATGAGGCATTAACTATCAAAAAACCGATCATAAGTGTAGCTAAGTAACTCTAGTATCGTATTTACAGTAACATATGCCTGGGAATCCATTACCTACTTAAGGCATTTTTTATTTTAATTACACAAATGCAACATTGCAATGCTATTTAAATTGTGAATAATCATGACAGTGATGATGATCTAAATAGTCACACAGTTCAAATATAGCTTCAGGTTTGTCTGTGTTAATTGGTGATAGTGGAATGCAGTGCAGGCGCCAGGACTACGGTCTCTCTTTTAGTTGTGCTGCCCATCAATCTTGTCAAGTGTAACTGTTTCACTATGTACTTCATCTTTATCAGGGATGACAAGGTTATATTGTATTATGAGTAAAACAAGGATTCTAATACGTTTACAACAGTTAACATAACAATGTTCCTCATACTTGTAAATACTGCAGTGCTTAAGAACAGGTTACACTGAGCGACTTGGCCTTGCAGCTACTTGTATCGTGTAACCATATAACATGAGTAAAGGACTTATTTAACAGTGCCAGCTAATTATGCGAGTAACTATTATGTATTTGCAAGTAGGAGCAATGTGGAAGAAGAGGTAATTACCACTACTAAACAACACATAAGGGTACACACACACGCTCCGTTAATCTTTCATTTCATCTTAAATTTAATATATATGGGATCAAGCCAGTTCTAAAATATAAAAAAATGATCGGTTATTACGACTGGTAGATCGAGAAAAATATTAATAAAATCCCGATGGATCGTCTTGATCCAGGTTTACTCTGACTTCCTGTATTGTAAGGTAAATACTGATTATTAAGTTGGTGGCCTGTGTAACTAGTTATAGTTAAGATCACCGAAAGAAAAACCCTTTCAAAAAGCCCCTCGGGTGATATATAAATAAAGAAATAAGCTTCAATTAACGCAATCGACAGCTTTTTCAATATATACTGTTTATTTAATATGAGATCGAATTATGCATTAGCTTAATATATTTCCATCGAAGTATAAATCATCGTTTTAAAATTGCTTTATAATACTCTCAAATTTTAGGAATTATCATTTTTAGTTAAAATCACCGATAAACAATTAATTAACACGTTTTTGTGTATAAAAAACAAAATTTCTAAAAACCTTCTCAAAAGCCCTCGAGGCGTATATTAACATATAAAAAAATTCAAGACCAAAATGCCTATTAAAAAAAGATCAATAATAAAAATAACTTATTTAAGGTATTATAAAATAATATTTTGAAATATGATGAAGTAAAAATTAGGTTATAATGTCAACAGAAACTTTTACAACCACAATAATAAAACGCTTCATAAGCACGAACATTTACTAATTGGCTTTACTCGTTTTTAACAATCTTTTTATTTACAATCCAAATTAACACCGGTTAGTAGTGAAAATTATATTTATTGCATTAAAAAAGCAAATAAGCATTGTATTTTTAACGAAAAATATACTTTGGTTAGGTTGGGATTTCTACGAGCATACCTTTAAACATCCGAACAATTAATAATTCAAGGTATTTTCAGATTTAGTCCATCAACAAGGCCAAAAATACTCTTCCATTTCGTAAATATCTACTGTTATTTATTTTAAAAGTCTTCCTTAAGGAACAACTTTGTTATCAATATAATTTTTTTTGGGGGGGTGGAATTTTTATTAAATATATATGTAATAAATAATATAATTATCTAAAACATCTATGAACCCCAGCATTTATTATATTTATAATATAATTTTAATAAATATCAAAACTTTCTTAGAGATTATCTTGGCAGTCGCTTAAATAATTAAAATACATTGATGATATAAAGCATTATCTATTTTGCTAAATACTTTTGATTTTGTACTTAAGATAGTGAGATATCGGAAATAATATTGAAAAAAGAAATGTTTTTCTATTCATAATTGAAAAAAAAAATAATTCATGACGTATTTAACAGACACGCGGCAACGCGACATCCATTACGCGTATTCGACAGAAACAGTTGATTCCAAGATAGCGGCACAAACTCGATTCCAAAACCATGAAATATTTTTTTATATCAATAATAAAAAAATGTTGGACTTGACTGTATACAAAAATAATCAAATTATAGTTACATTTGTAAAATGCGAACACAAAAAACACAAGCTGAATTTAAAATGTGTAGCGTTTCTTGGAAACTCGTTACGCTGATTGTCGAACAATTGTTTTTTTTATATTCTTATGACAGACGAAAGTACGCTTAGATAAGATTTATTTATCGATTTTCCAAATGGTGGCCAAATTTCGGTGGAAATTGTCCTTGTTCGTAATTTGTTTCAAAATCCACAGCGTTAAATTTGTATATATATTGAATGTATTTTATGATTCACATTTGGGTCAGGGTATTCTCGTGAGATCTGTTTTTTTTTGTAACCATATAATAAAGCCATAAATTAATTAAAAAACATAGCAATGTATTGAAGATAAGCTTTAATACACATAAAATTGATTATTGTACAAGACAAGCGTGAAGTCATTATGCCATGTTCAAGGTTGCAAATTCAACTCTTCCGCAACTAAACTATGATAATAATATTCTTTTCAACAGCTGTTTGTATGTTTTTTTTGCTAACGAAATTTAGAAAATTCCACCATAATAGTGGTTATTCTCCACGGCCGTACAGATTATCAATACGTCATGTTGCTTTGAATTGAAATGTGTTTGGCAAATATCAAAGGGAAAAATATATCAAGCCGCAAAAACGTGACTAAAAATGTGAAACAAGCCTGCAAAATAGAATACAATTCCGAGGCAAGGATCGCTTTGTTGCGTTGCAGTTAAAAAAAAGGTGACGTCAGATCATTAGTCTTGATTTTTAAGGATTCTCTTCCGTATTTTGCTTCTTTTGACGAGCTCAAAATCAAATTGATCTTTTTCACGGATTAAGCTTGAAACGCCGTATTAGGGAATTAGATTTAAAAAATATATTAAATCCCCTTCAATTCATCAAAATACTATTTTCCTTGGATTCTAGAATGGGATAGTTAAAAGTTTGGATGCTGTATCAAAAAGTAGTTAAGCGTTAAGTTAGCGATATATTTTATAATTATAAATTTAAATTGTCTTTTGTATTTGACTTATTTATATTTAAATTTTTACAAAATATTAGATTTTTTACACTCACATATAACAATATTTACATAACATACACCATTAGCTTTTTATACACAGGATGGACTTAATATACTTGTATAAGTATCTGAGAATATGTACTTATACATATATGGGGGTAAATAATATTTTTGTTATTAGTTAAAAATAGAATAATTATTAAAAATTGTTGGTGCTTTTGACTCTGGGCCTCTCTATCTTTGAATCAGCTGTTTCTGTGAAGTACACAGTAGTGGTTGTAGCGTTTGTATTGTGTCTGTAAAATACTTTAGGAATTAAGCAACTGTTTATTCTTAATAATAGAAAAAAATACTTTACCCTACAACCCCCTAAAATATACTCAGTTAGTAAGTCCACCCTGTTTATTATATTATAACTGGTTTAATTATTTTAATTGATAATTTATTGGTTTACTGGATATTGATAGCTTTTAACGATATGTTTATATTATTTAGAAATTTTAATATTGTATTAAAAATGTTTTGATTTAAAAAAACTTAATAAATTAGCACTATTTGGACTATTATGTTAACATATTTTTTATGGATCTAAAACACTTTTTTCCTGAAATCTTTTACGCGTCCAATAAATTGATTTGTTTCTTTATTAATCAGGATATTAACAAGTATAATTAACTATAAATATAATTGTATAAAGAACGTTGTCATGTATAGTGGCGGTTTTTAAAATAAAAAAAAAAATAATTCGGACAATATAATATTAATAAAGTAGTAATGCAGTATAATATTTTACAATTTCAATGCGAAGTTAGTTCCGAATATAAAATACATAAAAATTCTAAAGCAATATAAATCTGACAAGTAAATTGCTGCAATGCAGGATTCAATACTACGTTATTCGTTCTAAGGAATATAAATGATAGATTTATAAGGAAAATATAATAATATTAAAAACCATCATTTCATTGGATAAAAGGAGATTGAAGCTCAGTGAAATGCAAACTTTGACAATATTGTCATTCACTAAATATCCTTTCAAGAACAGACGGAACTCATATTTTCCACAAGTCTGCAAATAATTGTGCTTTACTATTTTAACCCTCGTTAATTATACACAAACCACTCTTTTATTATTTTCATATTTAAATAACTGCATAAATATGGTCAAGCGATTATAAACTATTTCATTATTTAACGCTCTACTTTGAATATTGATGAGATTGATAGGAAATAAAATATTATTTATGAAAGTACCGACCCGTAACCGCCGATAAGAATGCCAGACAACTGGACCTATAAATATCAAGATGGCTGACCAAGCAGGCGAGTTTGAGTGAGACAATTACTGTTTTACAATTACACTTGCCCGGCCTTCTAATATCGGTGGTGTCGGCAGATCTGAGATATTGTATTTCATATTTGTAAAATATTTAAATTCATTGATTTATATTAGCCTTCTGAAGACCTTTTCAATCAATTTGACACATTCATAAATAATTATTTAATAAATACTTTTACCTCAAAAATATTATTTTCGAATATCTTATTACGTGTAGAGTCAATATTCAAACACAAACAGAGTAAAACTAACTTACCGCAAACGGCTGTGATTAGTGATATCAAAAAATATCTTCCTATAAAAAATCTTCCCTCTAACATACTAAAAAAAATTGATATTTATTCTATTTTATATAATTATTATTATTTGATATAAAAACTTTTAATCAAAGTCCTTTTTAATTTAATTCTAATTCATAATAAACATAATATGTATTTATTTTATACTATACGCATTATTTCGAATAAAAATTTATAATGAATACAAAAAAAAACAATTACAGTAAAATTTCATTTTATACCTGCATATATGTCACTATTTTGATTATTTATTATACCTGCATAGTGTGTAACCTAATTTTTACAAATATCGATAAAACCATAACGAGCTTGTTAATTGTACGAGATTATAACATTAGTGAGAATTAATCTCGGCGGGTATTTTTTAATATATATTATGAATAAGACATTACGATCAAAGTGATAAAATCGAAGGTTAGGCGATAATGTTGTTTTTTTTATATCTTATTATTCCTGTTTGGTGTAAATCTAGTTGTCCTAGGACTTCTTCCATATCAGGCCAAAACTCCTTGTAACAACATTCTCAATCATTTATAATATAAAATATACACTCGACTTAATATGTTAAGGTATTTTTGACGCGTGCCTGTATTCAAGACAAAATAATACGAAATATTGCGTGCAAGTGACGGACTTGAGTAATTTATTATGGCATATATTTATTATGAATGAACTCATCAGTCATTCATAATATCACACATTCATTCATAAACACACGAGCGCCTATAAACAATCCATTCATTCATAATCATAATATAATTCACGCAAGGTGTTTTTATTGATCGATTAATAATGAACACTCTATAAGGTTATGTGTAAAATAGCAAAGAGGGGTAAATTGGCGCATTTTCTTATTGCCTTAATGTGAGGCTTTCATTAATTGTGAACTGATAGGTAAAAACCATAGACAGTGAAACCAGATATGTATCAGAGCAAACGAATATTATAGTATGAATTAATCGATAGCTCTAGAGTTGCGTAGCTCAATATTTGAAGATACCCAATTATGTTAAGGTATTAAAACGGTTTTGGGATTGATTTTTATGAAAGAAATATTATTTCGCATTCTCTTAAAATTATTTTGAAGACCACGTTTAGTTAAAGTTTAGCGGTAACCAGAGATGTGCCAAGGTCAAACGAATATTATAGTTTTCAATTCTAATTTCTTATAAAAGCAATTATACATATAAAGTCTTATTCTTTCATTGCACTCCATGGGGAAAAAAGAATAGAGCGATGAACAAAAAATACATTGAACTATAATATTCCTCTGACTTTGGCAAATCCTGAGTCAGGGCCATTTACCCCATTTTCTATTCTATACCTAGCCTTTATCAATAAGATTTTTGGAAATAAATATAATATTTTTTAGCAAATTAATGTTGCCTGTATTTTAGGTCATATTTACAATTACATATTTATTTTTTATAGAATAGAAGAATAAGCCATTCAGTTTAAACTGTGTTTGAGTGTGTTAAGGTATCATAGTTTTTCAAAAAAAGTAGTGAGGCCCTTTTACCCCCGTTTGCTATTCTATACCCAACCTTATACAGTGTACTTTAATTATTTTGGAAAATAATATTTTGATAATGTACAATTTTTGTTAGATATTATATTAAGATTACTTTTTACTTCTTGGTAAGACGCAAAGGCGAGTGAAAATAAGGCAAATTTCTGTGATTGGTAAAATCGTAAGCATGTCTAAAGTGTGACATTTTCAAAAAAATTCTTATGTATGGGAGAACAAGTTTCATAATTGACAGCGCAATGTACCTATTGTATAAGACTATTGTATATTGACTAATGATTTATTTTTGAGTATTTAATCAAACATATTACCATTAATCGCACTAGTAATAAAATTTCAGTTGAAAAAAACCTAAGATTCTTATATTTTTGTACAGAAATGGTAAACAGATTAATCTTTCAGCAAGAATATTTTTATTCACGCTTCATACTATTTTATTTTTGAATCTCATACAATTACATTTTGATGCGGACAAATAAATTGCACACAGTTGGAAAAAAGGCGTCCACTGCCGTGTATTTTTGAAGTCGTTATATTGAGATGTTGTTTTCAGAGATAAATTATGATAAAATATGTAAATCTCGTCGTTTTTGTAGCATTTGTGGAGAGAAACATTTAATGAGATTGTATTATTTTACAGTCCGATCAGAAAAATATATTTTATATTTCTATATCAATTAAATAATCAAATTAATTTTATATGCGTTTATAGGAATGCCACAAAAACTCTTTTGAATAAATAAATAAATAACGACGTTAGAGAACAAAAGGTTGTGATATATGTGAGATCTTGAGTAGTAGAGTATTTGTAAGTAATCTCGCTTCTGGGCTTGTCTAAAATTTGACATTTGCTCTACAAACACAAAGAAATAGAGTCGTTAGTAAATCGCTATAAATAGTTGATATATTTTACTGTATGGTAGCATATATTTGAAATTACCCAAACCAACCCCTTTTGGTTTTTACCGCACGTTTCAACCCTTGATTAAATATCACCCGGCCGAAGTTTTTAGGCCGTAACAAGACACAGTTAATTAAGTGATTTTTATATTTAATATATTTTTGTTATATACATATGTATTGTTTTGTAACCAGTGATAATAAATAAATGATCGGAATAGAATACGTCACGCTTTATATTCCAAAACTGGGTCGATACTTTTTATTACCCGCTTTTTAATGACACGACACTAAAACTTAGTCGCATTGTGAAATTAACATTATAGTTATAAAACCATCAAGGACAGTTTTGAGAATATTTATAAAGAAAAAAATTAAAATGTGTGGTCAAATGTAGATGAATACATACCTCGGGTAATATTTATAGTAATAAATGGCTTTCACATTCACTAAACATCACTGACACATTATTATACAAAACCATGAATTGTAATAACTTGAACCAAACCAAAGTTATAATTTAGATTTAACAGTTTAGTTTGGTTGAGATTGGACGAGTTGTTGCTGGCGTATTGGCTCGATGGCCGCCGGTTTGCGACTGATGCTTCTCCATATAAACCATGTTGAGGCGCCAGGGGTTCTCAGCCCATGTATTATATATTATTATGTAATTTAAATTATCGCGGTTAATCAATTAATCAATAACTAAAATATCTCTACTTCTTTCGAGAAGAGGAGAATATTCTTCAACATTCAACTTATAATATTTATGAGCTAAACCTAAAAGCCTCAATGTGCGTGATATGTGAAGAAAACTGGTATTACGGAATTGTTTTAAATTATTTCTAAATACAGAATGGACCAATTCTTCAAATAGTGAGCTACCTAACTCAAGAGTCAAATATCAAGTAATGCATTATTTACAAACTAATTAATTACAAAAAAAATAACCAATAACTCTCGAATAATGTAGCTTACTGTTTGAAGTATCCATTATCAATATAACAGAATTATTTGTATAACCAGCTCGATTCCCGCTTAAGTTAAAAAAAAGATTTTACCGGTTGTTACAACTGGAAGATTTGGAATAATATTATTAAAATCCGGTTAGACCGTCTTGATCCAGGTTTACTCGGTTTTCCTGTATTGTAAGGAAAATACTGATTATTAAGTCGGTGACCTGTGTAACTAGTGATTGTTAAGATCACCGACAGACAATTATTAATAAACACGTTGTTGTGTCTAAAAAAGCCTTTATAAATATAAATAAATAAAAAATGCTTATGCTAATTTTATTAATAATATTCTTAAAAATATTTATTTTAGTGTATGTAATCATTTCACTATGATACTACATTAATTTTATAGTTTATTTTGAATTTCACTGTTCATTATATTACACAAGGTTACCGACATAGTGATCAAAATTTAGTTTTTATTAGTATTATCCCATAGTCACAATAGCCGATCGATTTTTTTTCAATTCGAGTAAAATATTTTTTTTTAACAATATTTGTAGCAATAAATTTTTTCATGCTTAGTAAATTTGTAATAGCTTAATAAAAGACTTCATTAATATGTCACTTCGCTTACTAAGTGACATCATTAATATTATAAATGTACTGTAGTGAATGTCAAGTAATATTTAATGCTCCAATACGATCAATGAAATGTGTAATTAGTAAATAATAAAACTTTAAAAGTAGATAATCCAGTATTGAATAGGAGTCTATTAAGGCAATTTCCTATGATTGGAAAATTCCAGTAGAAAAGTTTAAATGATTGTATCGAATTCCGACGTCTTAAGAAGCGACAAAACAAAGTGGGCGGTTTTTGTGCTGTAATTTGCATACTCTTTGTATTCGATACAAAACGTCAAATAAAATATTATTTTGATTATAAATAAAAGGCACCTGTTACCAGAACAGTGATATATTGTGGTAGTTGGTGTAACAATAAATGAAATACGTGTGAACCGCAAGTAAAGGCTTATAGCCAAAGTTCCTAATACCTTAATCCACATTTCACCTTGTCCCTAAACTATAAACCCACTTTCAATACAATATAACATATTGGAATATAACTTTCAATCCAATAATTAATATCGAGACGGCCCAAATACCCATTATTATAAGATTATATATAATACAAGTATTGTAATGAAGGTAAAATATTTTAAGTTAAGGATTAGGATATTACTTACATACGGTACGAGAGGCTTTTTGATAAGGTTTTTCTAATTTTTTTTGTCAGACTGTCAGTGATCTTAACTATTACTAGTTACACAGATTACTGACAATACAGGAAATCACGGTAAACCTGGATCGAGACAATCATTCGATCGGGATTTTATAAATATTATTCCCGATCTCTCAGTCGTAAAACAATTAATTGATCATAAAAATATACATTCGTTTAAATTTAATATCACACTAGGAACCCAAAATTATAAATTATCTTGGATTATAAATAACTTTTATTGTTTGGCTGAGAATTTTAGTGTATTTAAAAATAGTCATTATAGAAGAATCTGAATTGAATATTGGGTAGTGACGTTATCTTGTAAAGTCTGGATGGCTATTGCTGTAAACATTTCGGCAGAACATGGCTCTAACAATCTGACAGTAGGATCTGTCGAAGTAAAATTGCCAATATATTCTTTTATTGAAATTATTTGGTTTACTTAATTTTTTTTATAACCAATACAATACAACTTTACTCTGATTTCCGGGAATTTTGAGTTACTTTGTCTTTTAAATCATACAAAAATACTCTTTCGGTGATTTTCTATAACTGTAATAGTTAAACTACAAATCTTAACAATCAGTTGATTCTATTTAGGTCGAAAAAAAAATCAATCAAATCAATTTATATTGGCTGAGTAATTATCGTCTGATTCAAAAGTTCTAATATTAGTTTCCTTAGTCATGACAAACTTTTCTTCCCCAAAAGCGGTCTTTCTTTCTTGTTTTTTTTTATTTTTATTCGAAGCGAGTTGGTCTTTTACAAAGTTTCAAGTGTGGCTTAAGCGAGTTCATAATGTTTTCTAAAAAAAGGCTAAACCGTGTGCCAAATTTATCAAACTATTTGCTTAATACGTTATTTTGCTCGGTTAAGTCCAAGGCTTTTAGACTCTTGATAATAATTTAAATAGTAGGGTTTTACAGACTCGGTATTAATTTTGGTAAAATTCGATTACTGTTAAAGGAAACCTTTCTGCGGTGAAATCAGACTTTGCTGAAATATTGTTGGGTAAGTTTTCAGTGGAAGGGAAGAGGAGCAAACCGTGAAATTTGAATTGACTAAATTGTTTGACTGGGCCAAGTCATTGTTCTCCATCGGCCATTGTTAATCTCAAAGTTAATTAGCTAAGACAAAAAGACCTCAATTCCATCATCATCATCATCATCATCACAATACCTATTTGTCAGAACCATTAAAAATATTTTCCACTCGAGCAATCGGAAGCTACTTTATACTTTGTAACATGAAGGGTCATTTTAAAATTAAAATTGTTTGTAAAAATGTTTGCTACATTCTTTCGATTATAATAATACAAGATATCCTTTGAAAATATAATGCAACGTTTTATATGTATCTGAATATTAGTAGATTTATGTACTTTCTTACAACTGTATAAAAAAGTTTTAATGATTCTTTGTCCCTCAATTATTAACGACGAAGGCATTTCACTTTTTCGACTCATTAATTTCTGACAAAATGTTCAATAATGATACAAAACAAGATAGGATTCTTTTATTTATTAATAAAAATGACATAAAGATAACCTGAATCATTTATTATGTTTAATAATCTAATATTAATTATAAAACAAGATTCTGGAAAAACCATTCTCATTATATTTTGATAGTTACAGGTTATTTTAGTTTCATTAAAATTTGTTTTATTATTATCAATGAAGACCGAAAAACACCAACCACTTTCAAATTGTAACTATTTCATACAAATTTCGGACAAATAATTAACAGTATGATTAAATAAATGTAATAAAAGAGCGTTTTACTAATATCAAATAGCTGTTTTTAAAAAATGAGTTCAATATATATAAAAAAATCTACTCGATACCATCGATATATTAGCAGGAGATAAAACTGGATATAAATATATATATATATATATATATATATATATATATATATATATATATATATATATATATATATATATATATATATATATATATATATATATATATATATATATATATATATATATATATATAACAGTGTTTAAACAGTAATGAAGAGCAATATACACCTCTATCGAGAATTAATTCGAATATATGTATATATTAAAATATTTATCCGCTTGTCACGCCCAGACTCGTCTACTAGGTCCGCTATCTTGTATAAATACATTCAGTTGTATGTCCTGCTAGTATATCGGTGGTATCGTTCTACTGAATAACAGTATCCGGATTATCTGACCATATAAGGGGAATTTTTTTATTGACAAATTTGATCATTTTCCCCCATGCTTCTTCTGAGACTTTATAATTATTATTTATTCAAACAAATTTTCGTATACAGTTTTATTAATCATTTAATCAAATCCGCGTGGTGTTATCGTAGAAACGACACCTGAGGTTGCTCTATTGTTGTGTCTCTGTGGCTAAGTTTTTTTTACATTTATAAAAAAATGTATTTGATCATGGCGAGGATAAGGACGGGGGCGGTGGGCATTAAAACGACGAGGGGGCGGCTCACAATGGAATAGAGGGCTAATTTAAATTTCAAATATCCACCACCCTCTACACACCACTCTTCTTCACCATTATCTATTCCCTATACACATTTTATCAAATACTCTTTGGCTTTGTTTCATACATAAATAATATTTACAATATTAAGTTATGCGTGGATCAAAATCTCAACTTGATGTTCACCAAAAAAAACATAGACAATATGTGCGAATCAAAATACTTACACCATGTAACACCACTAAATAATAATATCTAATAAAAATTACCCTGATATTTTTAAATATATTCTTTGATTTATCTCAAATATCAGAAAGTCAACCTTATTGCTTACTGTTAAGTGTTTATTTTTATTGACCCCGAGGGGGGCTTTTTGAGAGGGTTTTTACAAATTTTGTTTTTTATACATGACAACTTGTTAATTCATAAACTGTCGTTTATCTTAACTACTAGTTACACAGATCACCGACTTAATAATCAGTATTTACCTAACAATACAGGCAATCACAGTAAACCTGGATCAAGACGATTAATCGGGATTTTATTAATATTATTCCCAGTTGTAATAACCTATTTTTAATTGAGCGTTGGGTTATAACATTGGTTTTTAAAGCAATAAAAATTATTTATTTCTTAATTGTAATATATATATTATTAAACAATTTATATCAAAAGCTTCAATAATTTAGTATTATTTTCTATTTACTTTTAATCGTCAAAATAATATTCCTGTGAAATACAGAAATATTAAATAAAAATAAAATTCGATTGGTTTTTATCGATCAGGATTTTATTAATATTATTCCCGATCAATATTTTTTTTTTGTCCTTGTGGGGTTTTAACCCATGACAACAGTATTTATAGCCAAACAATTAACCACTGACTTATTAAGCTGTAAAATTAAGGGGTTCATAAGTGTTTAATTTGTATTTTGCTCAAGTTATATTTTGCATTTTTATTTAAATATTCCGTAGGTGTATAAAAAGATAGCAAGGTGTATGATAAAAGCTTGAAGCGAGTATCACATTTCTTGCGATACATTTTAAAGATAACACCAAAATATCTGATCCATCATCATCCCTGAAAACCTATATCTAAAATGGGATACGATATTCCTTTGATATGCTCCTTTGCAAAATATTAAGTGACGCAACACCTGACGGTAATAAAATAATATATCGTTACTACAATAACGCAAAACTTAATTTTGTACAATTGTGTAAATTTATTTAAGTGGTGATTTTGTATAGTAGAAAAGATATAAAAAGTAACGAGGCGTGTATAAAAGGTTGTATGCTTGGCGACATCATGTCGCTCTCGGCATTTTATTAAAATATTTATTATGTTATTATGAACCGTACCATTTAACTAATATTATATGCATTTAATGGAACAGAGTGGAGGATTTTTTATATAATATAAACAATGCAATGTCCACTTCTGAATAATATATACTAAAAATGAGGCGCCTAGAACCGCAAGGAAAGTGTTTCCAATCACACATGTAAATTTATGAGTCTAATTCAACAAAACTGTGGGAATAACAGGAATTTTACATAAATCTAATTTAACTGACGAATTCTGAATTATCATAACTGCGACTTGGGATCTCCCGTAATGCTCTAGTGGTACTGCAGTATGATACAGCAAAATAATATGTATTTATAAATAAATAATTCTACATTCACGAAATTCGAATTCTCATTGATTAATCTGCATTGAAAAGCGCAATTAATTTTTCTTAACAATAAACGTTATTATTTTAATAAAAATGTCTATAGCAGGATATCTAATATTTAGATTTTCTTTTAAATATCATTTATTGGAAAAAGGGCGAATTGCATTATCAGCCCTTATTCCACTCAACCCCTCAATTCGACAAAAATTATGACCTATGGTTTATGTATTGTTTACCCGTCGAAATGTAATATAATATTAACGCTTTCGTAATTTTGAATATAAAGATTGAATGTTAACTTAAAAAATAATATACTGTATAAAACTGTTTTTCTTACTTTTGACACTTTATGTATGTATATAATAATTATTGTGATAATATATTGATAACTATCACCATCTTAAAAATATAAAAGATTTATTATTATACCAGCTATAGTCATTACAATCGTGAACGAGTAAAAGGCAAGATTTATTATTATTAAAAATATTGTTTTAACCCTATTATTCCACCACTGTACAAATTATAATTGGATTTTGCTTCGAATGATTTTCATTGCCAAAAATATCCAGATTAACGATTGAATCGATTAAATTTATGTTCTTCCTCAGAAAAAAAACCCATTAGATTATGATTTTTACATGGGCATTGTGTATACACACGTGTTTGCAATAATAGACTGATCGATATAAAGTAAATGGAGTATCTGGAAATAGAAATGTGTTGTTTCTAGACATCACGGCGCCAAATCTCACTATTTGTCACAATAAATATACAGGAAAATCTAAATTGCTAGGAAATGAACTTGACCCAATATGGAGCTTTGAAAATATTTGTGAAAAAAATATAATAAATGATAGTGATGAAGAAAATGGTTTACGTATTAGAAGCACGTTCAATTGAGTACAGTATTTGTTGACTGAGCGAAAAGTTGTTCGAAGACAAATAAATGCTTTTGGTTAAAGATCCTTTACTGAATAAATGTATGAGACATCCTCGACCAATTACACAATACCATACATTTTGTATAATATCGCATATTCTGATACACGCATGTCAATTGTCTGTTTTCATCGACCGTGAAATGCCTCTCAATTACCATTGTTATCCCTTAACTTTAGTTAGCTGATTGAGTTAAAATATGTATTTACATTATATACATTTTTTATGAACTTAAATGTGTTTACCGTTTTGAGAGTCGAGCAGGAAGAGTTAAAGCAAAAGGATCTGTGGAAAAGAGGAAAGTTAAAAACGAGTTCCTCTTAGCTTTGTGAAACATTTTTAACGTTACAATCTGATAGAACTTTATATATTTACTCAGAGGCACAAATAAACAACGACAAAATATATCAACGTGTCGTTTATTTACTTCACTATGTTTCTTCATATTAGCTTTAATTAAGAAAAAATATGACTTTATTATAAGTTTTCACATAATATAGACTTCTGATATACAGACAACTTAGGTTACAATTAGTAAAGATCATTAACATAAAAACTGCATATTTAATTAAATTTTTGTATATATGTTTTTGTGTTACTGATCCATCGAAATACATTTTTTTTAGAAATACATAATTTTTATTAGCTAGTAAGTTTTTATACATATTTATTTAATAATTTAAACGGATCGGAATTTATAAAGATTTATTTTTTTTCAAGCAGAATTTGAACCCATAAAATGTTTTTAGTTAATATATTATTAACAATTGGTCATTTTTATTTTTAATGTAGGGCCTATTCTTGTTATTATTTATCAATGCTCATATTTCTAAATAGGTTTTTTTTTCATTTTTTTATTATTATTAACATTTTTCTTATATCAAATAAAAATCTCATGTTATTTAAAGGTAAACATATTTATTTACTCTACACCTAAGAGATTCATAAGATGTTTTGTATTATTACTATGTAAATTCAAATTAAATAAATAAATTGTACTATTATAATAAAATTATGACATTATAATAAATTTTAACATTATAGGTGTAAGCTTCTGATTTCTGACAACATGGATTACAGTTAGCTAGCAAGATTATTAACAGAAAAACTGATTTTTTGTATATAATATACGTTTTTGTGTTACTGATCCATCGAAATTCACCCCTACTATATTTTATTATGAAATTTATAACAAGTGTTTTTTTAATTCCAGTAGAATAATTAAGGGCCAAGATGTTTGCAGTCATCCTGAATGAAAATATTATGTAACACCTTTAAAAGAAGTTAAGGATTTTAGAAAAATGAATTGATTGTAAATATTGATTAGTTTCTGTGATTGAAGCACACTTACCAAATACTTTATTAAAGTGTTGTGATTTTGGAATTTTGAAGAATAATGTACAAGCTACAAAGTACTAAGTTCCCTGTCCAACAGACTTGGGAAAAGTTAGTCTAAATTTTTATTAGATAACAAAGTTGAGGAAACATTTGAAATGTCACGTAGATACAGAAAGCTTTCTTGCTCTTTTACCACAAACATCATTTACCAGTTTGATAAATGACACAATCCAATGTCTCATCGAAAAGCCAAATTACTACTATGGTGTATTTGCTCGTTATAGATGTCTTACTTTGGAGAAGAGGCAGGAATGATGTTTTTTATAGTCGACGCTTTTTTTTCGGTAACGTAACGAAAACTTTTTTAATTTCTTCCCCGAGCATTCAATTCGAAATCCAACTTTCATACAATTTAAAAAGATTTATTCAGAATCGATTTTTATCACAAATTTTACAGGACAGTTAAAACAGATTGATTCATACCAGCTGCCACATAATTGCGACGTTCTAAAAGAAATCTATATTAGTAGAAGAATGATACAATTAAAAATGAATTATTTTGAGAAATTGAGAATGAGACAACAACTATTTCATATGTCGGTTTATGTATTTTTTATGGGTTATTAGCAACGAAAACGTATCTGCAACATAATAGTTTACTAATATAAAAAAATGGTGTTTCTTTGTCGTAATATTATGAATCTATTGGATTTCATTTAATGTACACATTTTTACGTTTATTTATTATGTTAAAGCTTTGTGTTTCATTTAATGCACATATATATTAATTATTGATATTGCATATTACCTTTTATTATAATAACACTTTGACATTATTACAAGTTATTACATAATATCTTTATAAATCTTAATAATCTTTTGATTAAGTACAACCTGGTTACAATTATTTAAGATCATTTACATTAAAACTGTATATTTATATTAATTTTCATAGATACACTTATGTGTTACTGATCCATCAAATGAAACCCCGATTTTTTAGCCATATTCTTAAAAATTACTGTATCAAAAAATTATATCTACAAATTGACAAACATAAGTTATAAATATGCCATATTATTTTTTATTTTAATAAATAAGCTTCTGATAGAATTTCAACTTTGGTTATAATAAGTTAAAATCATAATGATAAAAATGCATATTTAACTCATTTTTTATATATTTTCTACAGATAGATTTCTCATGTATTTTTTCCACATTATTACTTAATTGTCATACTTTTGGAATCAGATTCTGATTGAATTCAAAGCGATTGAGCACAATAGAGTATTTGGCGAAAAAGACGAGAGTCAGCAAAGCTCGTTGTTGAGAAAATGGCATTTAGAAAAAAGATCATCTGAAGAGTACCGGGTCAATACTAATCTACCTTATAAATACACACTCTATTCTTACTTTAATGACATTTTAATGGGACTACAAGAATAATTTAATTAAATCACCTTCAATTTATTGAAAATGGTTAAAGAGCTAATCAGTGTTGTCCTTTTGATTTTAGTATTTAGAGAGTCGTTTAGTGGAATATGATAATAGTAATAGTATTGGATGGTAAAAGCTGTCAGAAACAGACTTGCTCATTACTACTGCCTCCTTCTATGTGTATTTCGAGTGTCCTTTTAACACTCTACACCACTTATACCAACCCTGATCCTGATCCTGATCTTCTTACTATAAACCTATAAGGATGCTTTTTTATATGAATCAATTAAATATCATGCTTTTTTATATGAATCAATTAAATATCATTTTTAGACACCACCCATACCACACCATACTCTTTCACTCACAGTGAAGTCATTTTTTTAAATACATTTTTTAAAATTTGTTTCATTCTTGTGGAAATTCTGTATATGGATAATATAATTGGATTTCAAGCTGAATTGTTATATTTATACTTTTATTATTTGGGCATTTTGAGAAGATTTTTTAGACACAACAACGTGTTTATTCATTTTCTGTCGGTGATCTTAACTGACGTGATAATCGCTTCAGTATTTATCTTGTAATCCAGGAAATCAGATTAATCCTAGTTCGATATAATCTCCCCGTCCGTCGTAATAACCAACCAATTCATTGTTTTTAGTCGATAACCACACTATTTAGTTATTACGCTGGTTTTTAGTATTTGAACATGAATAAAATATATATTTCTGGTATCTTTATGGTAACTCACCACGGCTGGACCCCAAATTGAAAAGACTGCTTTGAATAAAGCTTTTTGGACTAGTAGAGTGTTTGGTAATTTTCAATATTTTACATGTTTATGTAACTAAAAAGAATTTCAGCATATTCTAATGATAACGGGCAGGAAGGGAACATTTATAATGATCAGTTATAGTGTCCATGATGGGATCATTGATCATCGGTGAAGAGTAGAAGTACAGGGTGAATAGAACCTTCAGGCTTATTCATTAATCATCTTCAACTAAAAATGGGTCTTGCACCTGACAACTGACAACTGACAACTGACAACCCACTGACACTAAACACTTTTATAAGGGCCTTTACCATATGCTTCATTTTAAAATACCACATATTGTCATATTATTCCAATGGTTCAGTCACTTGTTGAAATCGCCAAAAAATGCTCATTAATTCGACGATCACAAGTTTTTTTTTATAAAATATGCAATTTTACTCTTTATGATCTTAATTAATTTTAACTCAAGTTGTATCTATAAAGTATTACGTGAAAACTTATAGTAATTATAATAAAATGTAATATGGCATATTAATTATATTATGATACCCAAACCTATAATATGTTTGCACCAAAATATAATATATTACAGTAAAGAAACACTTTTAAACTGTAGATATATTTTTATATTAATAAGCTATCGAATTTTACCAGTACCATACCAAAGTAGTTATTATTTCACAAGATTAATATTTTCATGATCATTTTAATATTACGATAATTTCTTTATTTAAGAAAATAAAAATAAACATTTCAACAAAAATAAACAAATAAAATAGTGGATTTTTTCTTAAATAAAATGGGTTTCCATCATGCACAAGATTATAATATGAAGTTACAATAATTTCTACTTAACTTATTAAATCAAAGGCGATTAAAAATAAATAATATTTATGGGCAAGAGCATAATTATAATACATCCACATTTTGTATATATATAAATATCTAGCTTAAATTTTGGAAATATCTAGCTTAAAGTACCTTAATACAAAAAAATACTAAATAAATAAAACTTTTCGTAATTGAAATAAAAAACATGTTTGTAGACGTATCAATTAATTTTTGTATATATTAACCGTCATAAAACAGGCTCACATCGATTCCTATGTTCATAAAAAGCGAATATTAAGCTGTTTATTTAAATCTGTGGACGGCTAGTTTTCATAAAATATTAAGACATACCTTGCGAATGGATATTATATTTTCCTTGAAATTAAATAATTATTACCAATCAAATCCTCATCATGTCTAAGGAAAATTAACTGTAGGTACATAAATAAAAAAGCCAATTAATTTAGTATTGGTTTATTACAAAAGATTCGACTTAACTAAACTTTAATTAAAGCACACATATTTATTATTGTCAGTCTTTGTTCGCGTTGAATATATAAAGGTTTACACATTTAATTAATAATCTAACTGGGGGAAACTGTTTCAAATTCTATAACATGTCTATGCCTCCTTTCAACCCCGTTTCCTGTGAGCTGTTTTTGGATTTGTTCCAGTGTTTTGCCTCTGGTTTCAGGTACCATAAAATATACAAACACTGCGGCAATAGTGCAAACCATGGCAAAGTTCCACAACACCCAGCCGGTCTCTACGGAGTCGATCATATTCTGATATACTTTAGTGATAATAAATGCGAAGAACCAGTTTACACCCGCTGAAATGGCCGTGGCCCTTCTCCTTATATTTGTGGGGAAGATCTCTCTCAGCATCAGCCAAGGAATCGGACCCACTCCGACAGAATAAAAGCTCACAAATAGTGAAAGGCAGAGTATCGGCATCCAACTGTTTTTAGTCTCACTACCCACAGAATACACGTGGAAGAAGACACCAAGAAGGCCTACACTTAGAGCCATTACCAAGTTGCATACAATCAACATGGGTCTTCGCCTGGTCCTTGTGAAGAGAGCCGCTGAACAATACGTGGCAATTACCTGTAATCATAATATATATTACCATTATATATAAGCCATATTAAGAGGGGCTAGGTGTAATTATTTATTTATTTATATACGCACCGAGGGGGAGAAATGTTTTTACAAATTGTTTATTTTGACACAACATCGTGTTAAATTATTGTCTGTCGGTGATCTTAACTATTACTAGTTACACAGGTCACCGGCTTAATAATCACCTTACTATCCAGGAAATCAGAGTAAACGTGGATCAAGACGATTGATCGGGATTTTAAATATTATTCCCGATCCCGAATTAATAATTTTTGACTTTAGTGGGAATTGAACCCATGACCACAGTATTTGTAGCCACGCGTCTTATCCCCAGAGCTATTACGCTGCATAATAAGATATCTAACGATGATTAGAATTTGAGTTTATTTACAAATTACAAATTTTCTTTAAATAAATATAAAATTTGATCATAATTTTTTTACTCTTTACGATCTCTTTTCCATCAATTCTGCCACCTACAGTAACATATAAATGATTGTTTTCTACACCTTACTTTATTTTACAAAATTTTATTTTTTATACATTTTTATATAATACTATAATTTTTGTTTTAAACCTTTTTATTATTATTATAATTTTTGTTTTTTCTGTAAAAAAACGCTCTTATGTGCGTATGTGCTAATAAATAAATGAATAAATACTGTTCAATGCGTATTATTTAGCGACTATAGCCGTAATATTAGTGGCAAATTATTTAAAGCGTCATTTATTTAACGATAGTAGCTGATATACTTGTGGAGTTTGAAGTAATTTGTATAATATTAGTATTAGGTAGAGTTATCTACATATATATAAACACTTTCAAGTTATATGAAAAGAAGCATTATATATTAGGTGTAAAGTTACGGTACCTGTATTACGCCGACGATAACCGCAGACGCCTCAGGTGAGAAACTGCTACCCGAGCTCTGAAAGATCTTTTGCAAATAAAATATGATGGCGGTGATTCCACTAAGCTGTTGGAAGGCCATGAGGCCGAAGGATATGAATAAGGCTTTCATATTAGCCTTGGTAGCGATGAGGTCCTTGAATGTGCCCTCGCTCGATATGCACTCTTTGATATAGTTACGGATCACGGTTAACTCGTAGTCAATATCGCATCCGATGCCTCTGATATACAGCAAAGAGTTACGGGCTTCGATGGTTTTACCCTGGGTCATCAGATACACGGGAGACTCGGGCATGAACAGGAATCCCAGGAAGTATATCATGGGAACGGCTGCAGAGATTAATGATTGAATTACCACGCTTCCTGCCAGCCCTGAAATATTAAAACAACAATTATATTGTCATATGCAAAATATAGCCGGAAAAGCATCTTATTGGTCTAAGACAATGTTGCGCCAAAGTCAAACGAATATAATATTATACCTTTGTAGAAACATTAGCGCGATATAACATAATCACCCATACATTTTCTTTGTATCGTTTCATTGCACCCCATGAGGAAAGGAGATACATATAATATTCGTTTGACTTTGGCGCAACACCGATCAAAATCGATCACGTGACGAATTTGAAAGGCTTGTCTATTTACTCACAGATAATAGTCGTACATTTTCACTGTATTACTAGGTTTTTTTTAAATATTATTTCCAAAAAATGAGGCGTATAATTCCATAACCGAATTCAACGTTCCTGTTTCGAGTAAAACGATTTTTTTACACATCACAAACTTTAGAATATTTAAAAGGTAAATCGAATTAAATTTTAATTCAATGTTCTTCCTTCCTCCAGAAAAATAATAATGCATATTTTAATTGACGAGGGCTGCATTGTCATCACTTTGCGCGAGCGAGTTGGGATCTCCCGTAATGCTCTAGTGGTACTGCAGTATGATACAATAATATAATTTGTATATAAATAAATATAAATTATTAAGATACGGAAGATGCACGCAAATTTAAAAGTCCTTTATAAAAAGATCAAAACCAAATTTAAGAAATATTATGCATAATGTGATGCAATCAATAAAATACTAATAAAAAAGTACTCAAAATGTCTTCGATGGCATATCTATTATTATTTATTTTTATGGTACTTATAAAGAAGTATTTCAGTGAGATATGACAATGATAATGGGCGAGATGTGAAAACAATATAGTTAATCTCATGGCAATCGTTTTACAGCTTCAAAGTTCTAAAACTTTCAGTCGGTCGGATGAGTTTTTCCCAGAAATGTTTCGTTGGAATGGAGGGTTCAAATTAACAAACATTTCAACTATACTACATATTGTTATTACTAGGTGCTTTTCGAAAGTTTCATTTATTATGTATTGCTCTCATTTTGACAAACGGAATAAATGTATTTCCGTACGTAAAACATAATTTCAGTGCTTATTAGTACCTGCCAAATATCCGAATAGAATCCCCGTGGCAAACTGCAGCTGATAGAAGTTCTCCAGGGCTGGTCTAACTGAGGGTTGTGCCATTTCAGCAACATATGGAGGAACAGCAACACTTGCAGCTCCAAGTGCGATTCCACCGACAAGACGACCAACGTAGAAACAATACACTGAAGTACTGAAACAAGGAAACTAAATAACTATAACCAGCACAAGTAAAAAAACATTTTTTATCGGTTAATATGACTGGGGGATCTAGAATAATATTAATAAAATCACGCTCGATCGTCTTGATCCAGGCTTACTCTAATTTCCTGTATTGTAAGGTTAATACTGATTATTAAGTCGGTGACCTGTGCAATTGGGAAAGTCAGCCAAATGCCATTTTGCTACATTATGATGTTATTTTTGCCGATTTTCAAATAAAAGCTTTTACTTTTCTTCACTCCAGGCAAAAAGATACTTTTCGTCACTTTTGCAAAAGTCACAATTATGATCTTTTCAACTAGATTTGGACTTAGAAGTGCCATTTTGCGACTTATCATAAAAATAAGTGCCACATTTTGGCTAGATTTGGACTAAGAAGTGCCATTTTGCGACTTATCATAAAAATAAGTGCCACATTTTGGCGGACTCTGGTAATTATTAATAGTTAAGACCACCGACAGACTAATCAATTAACTCGTTTTTGTGTACAAAAAAAAACCAAAATTTGTAAAAAAAAAACCTTCCCAAAACCCCACCGGGATGTATATAAAAGTCTAAGGTGTGTGTATGTTATTTCTGTGTGTCATATTAAGTTATCTACAATTTATCATTTCCTTGAGTTAAATATGTAACCCAAGTCGTATCCACGTTTTTACAAATTTTTAAAAACTGAAACAAAATTAACTGATCAATTCAATCAATTATTGCAGATATCTCGGAAGTACTCACTTGCTCGAATATATAATAATTGTTTATGATAATTATGAAAAACACGTCGATCGGCTTATAAATCCAAAAGAATGCATAGAATTATATTACTTCGATGGGTAATAATTTTAATTTTGTCTTATAAACATCAATTAATTGTGCAGTTTTACTGTTAATAATTTTGACTAATTATAAACGAAATTTTAGGTATATTAGAAGCTTATTTAAAAATATTAATAATGTCATAGTTTTATTATAGTAAAAGCTATATGGGTTATGTAATAAAAGCCAAACTTACATTTTTGCACCAAAATATTACAATAAAGAAACACTAATATCTCCATTAATTTGTAGATAGGTATTTGTGTTAATAACCCATTGAGCTTATCATTTGGATCTTAGGACTTATAAAGGCCTCTGATAAAACTTAAGACAGCCTCTTATTTATATTATCAAATATTTCTTTAATATTTAACACGTATATGCAAAGACACAAGTGCTGACTGCATTTCATTTGCATTACCTGCGTGCCTCTTGCCGATTCACTATTCCCGACTATAATCATAATATTTTACAGTCGAAGTCAATATTATTTTATATCTGAATAATTAGAAATATTTAACATCATATACCGGTGACGTACCGGTCACGTAGCATTCACGTATCAATAACGTGTCGATAGAAGAACACAATAGGTATGTACATGCCCGCTACGTGACCGGTGCGATACCGATGACTACTCCCTGATATTTAAAATAATATTATATCATTATCCGATACCTCTTTATATAAAGCCTATTCATATTTGAGAATAGTCTTAAAAAATATATTATTTTTATAACCAGTATAAGAAGAATCTATGATCTTAATGGAAAGTTTATTTAAAAGGTAGTTTAAATATAAAATTTTGAAAAACAATGTGTGTGAAACATATTTAGCTCTACGAAACTATGAAAACTGTTTTCTCCATAAAAATAAACTAGAATTTTTTTTAATCCATAATCGAGATGCGGAAACTTAATAAATAACTATTTTGGCAATATTTTAGATATAAATACTTGAACTTTTATAATCGATTAGCAAAGTGGTTCTTGTGTTTGTGGGGCAAATTTCAAACTTACGATTATGATGATATTATGATAGTATTATAATTTAATTCGTCTTTCGGCATATCTTAATGTTGACAAACATAATCTATATTATATAAATACTTAAATATTTTTGTAAATGAGTATATTTAGAGATTTTCCCATGCATATGATTTGATCAGTCGGTCTGCAACAGCTATGATTCTGAAGCAGTTACTTGCATTATGAAATTCACAACCATTTTCATTTATTTTTCCATTTCCTTCAATATTTTAACCACATACATATAATATAAAAATTATATTGTTCATGCGGGCTCAATATTACAAAAGAGATGATAGCAACCCTCATATTATGTGGTAGATAATAACAATAATAACCACCCCCATCACAACAAGAGGTAAACACTGAAAACTTGTTCCATATGGAGGATGAGAATAATACACCCTTATAATATCACACAGTAAAACCAAACACATCACCAATTACCTCTTGTTACTTTAAATTCTTCATCTATATATAGTAATAAAAATTAGGCAATATCACTATAATTTTGATATAATAAATTAGGGTGCGTAGTATACAAAATATTAAAATTAGGTATGATTTTTATGTATATACATGTAAGTAAATGAATACATGATATATGTATTGGGACAGGTTATTATTTTTGAGGAATATAAGATTTAAATTTCAGTATAATCTGAATACATTTCGAAAAGTAACCAAAAAATTCAAATTTCGTATTGACTTGTGTGAATGTGAAAGGGGATATAAAAAATATTTTTCCACTATTGACTATTTATAATTATGTAAATTTTAATAAACTTTCTACAATATTATTATATTGAACTTAGAAACAGATAAACAATTACAATAAAATCTTGCGGTAAATGTTAAAAAAAACTCGTCCACCTGTTACGAAGTATGTATGGAAAAATATTCCAAACATACAATTTTCCCTACAATATTCCTAGCATACAATAATCAGCTTGAAATAATAATATAACCATATATTAAAAAATTTATATAATTTCCAAGAGAGTATGAATTTATAATGTCAATTATCTGAGTTAATAAAAAAATACTCCTATTTGATTTGATTTATAGATTTAAATGATCCAATTAATAAATAATTTCTATTGAATAATTCCATAATCCTTACCAACATATCTTTTTTTTATATATTTATTGACCAATAGAACATACAGCCTTTATTTTTTAATTTAATTCAGTTGCAATAAATGATTTGAAAGCATGTTCACATTTTTTCGTCTATTATAAACTTTTGAAATTTTACCTAGCCTAAAAACCTAATTTAAACATAGTTTGAATTCTTAGTTATTTTAAATAATATATAAATTTCCATTATAAAATGATGTAAAGAGTGCATGAGTTAGTAAAGTTGTGGTGTTTCTGTATTGTACTCTTTTGAGTTATTCAACTCGATCGAACATCGTTTTGTATAAAACAAAGTTGATGCAGAAGAGAAAAGCGGTCGCTTTGATTTTATTTGAATAAAGTTCAATGTAGAAAAGCGAAAACTCAGGTGTGTGTTTTGTTTCTATTCCAGAAAGGGTCCAGAACTTTTACACTATTATCCTGAATCCGTTACAGGATATTTTAGTTGCTTGCTCTATGAGGAACTTATTATTATTAAAATAACATGAAACAATTTTGTGCAGTGCTCGGTTACAGTTTAAATAGCTTCATGTTTTCAATTAATATTTACAAAATATTATAGTGGAATATTGTGAAATGGAGAAGTCAGATGAATTGAACTAACTGACTGGGCAAACACAATAATTGGAATCGTTTTTCAATTACCGGTTGGTGAATGTAGCCTTTTCACCTGTAAAAAAACTGCAATATCAAATAAGCGTCATGAAAACTTTATTTCATTCTGCATCTAGTTCAAATATCATTCAGTCAATTTCGCCTAAAGTAGAATATCGTAAATACTTTTTAAGCAAGCACACGATCCGAGTAATGATTTCCGCGTTTGTGAGTATATATGAATATTTGCAATATCTACGATATGTGTATTCATCTCAAAGAAGTTTAAGTAAAGGAAATATTGATGTTGCTTACAAACGAGTCGATTTATGCAAAAATATAATCGAAACACTTTTTCATAAAGTACTTTCAAAAAACGTCCTTATAATAATAAAATGATCATTTATCTAAATTTGAAACAATCCTACACCATGGATATTATTTTAAATGCCTTTTTTATTTTAATACAATATCAGCAACCTACAAACAACGTGGTCCTAGGGTTGAGTTCTATAAAAATAAATAAAAAATATTTAACAGACACAATACACACGCCACTACTGCGTACTTCACAGAAACAGCTGATTCGAATATGGCGGCCTAATCTCAATTCCAAAAGCATGAAATATTTTTGAGAAACAAAATGAATGATATTTTTCACTTATTTTTTAGTAGATTCAATTAAAAAATACACATAGTTCTCTTCAATTATATTTTTTTTTATTATTAGAGACTTATAGTAAATATTCTCATTCACCCCAAAAATAATTCAAAACCTCACAGAAAATATTTAAAAAAAAATGAATAGCAACCAACTTAATAATCAGTACAATGAAACCTCTCATAACGAGTAATTTGTATAACGAGAAAAATAATTGTGAGAAAATTGCTCCCTTAACGAGCGACATTTCGCATAACGAGTAAAGCAAAAAAGGAAAGGTTTAACAATACATGAAAAAATATCCTTGAGGAAAATCTTACATGAATATAACTGTAAAAAATGTAAATAACCGTAGAAATAAAACTTAGAAATATTTGAAAAAGGAAGAGCGATTTAGCGGCTTTTTTCCCATAACCATTATAAAAAATCATATATATTTGAAGAAACATTAATACCATACAATCATCAAAAAAGACCATAAATTTGAAGGTCTGCCTCACAATTATTAATCTATTCATTAATATGACATGCACAGTTCTTGGATTATTTATTTTAATTCAAAGAGCGGTGTTAGAAAGTTTGTTCAATAATATTATAAGACGGGTTCTCTGTAATGTCAATATTGGTCCCTTTAAAACTTCCCATGTTTGTTTGAGAGCATCGCTTGTTAAATGTTAAATTAAAATATTTACCTTAAAGCCGTCAACAGCCAAGATACAAGCATCGGGATAGCTAAGCTGAGGAGTGTCTTCTTTCTCCCGAATCTCTCAGCTATTAGTCCCGTGGGAATAGCTCCCAACATTGCACCCAAATTCAGCAAGGAGGCAATCCAGGATCCCTCGTAAGTATTCACCTGAGAAAGTAATTTAATCATCCGCTTGTATTCAGTGTGCAGATTATATTACTCACTTTAATATGTGCATTTTCATTTTGCAAGAGAGGCAATGCTGAAGAAGTCCACGACATGAAAGTTCCAACGGAGAAAGCACCAATTGTAACTAAAATTGTAACAAAACAAAATGCTTTAGATTTCAACATTAATATGAAAAACAAATACAGTTGGACGAGTACAATATATTCAAAATGTAGCCAGAATCAATGGAGTTTAACTCTCTCAGAAAAATGGAGTTTAACTATAACCCAAGTTGTATCTATATCAGAAGCTTATTTATAAATAAACTATGAGAGAACTCAAAGAAATTTCATTCAAGAAATATAAATTATTGCGCATTTAATATTGGATATTTTACAAATCAAAGTTCACCTTAAAATCCATCCGAAAAACCAGATTTCATTTAATTTTGTCATTGGAACCCATGATTATTATACTCCTTTTTTTAACAAGAGTAACTAGTTGTTAGATATTAAATATATAAAAATTATGATAAAAATCAATATGGCATTAATACATTTAAATCCTATTTTATATGTTTGCCCAAAAATATACAATTAAAAAAACAGTATTAAATTGTAGATATGTTTTTTATGTTAATAACCTATCCAATGAGTTCTTATCTAATAGTACAAATTCACTGTATTTCACAAGTATATTATTTTGACGATTTCAAGTAAAAACAAATAACATTGATGGCCAAGAGAGTAATTATAAAATAAAATGTTCAAGAATATATTACAATGAAGAAATCATTTATTTTATTACTTGCGTACTGTGTCATGGGTTCAATTATAAAATAGGTTATTCCGACTGGGAGATCGGGAATAATATTAATAAAATCCCGATCGGTCGCATTGATCCAGGTTAACTCTGATTTCCTGTATTTCAAGGTAAATACTGATTATTAAGTAGGTAACTAGTAATAGCTAAGATCATCGACTGACAATGAATATTGTGGATATTCTGTGGGTATTTTTCATGTTAATGCAAGCTAATTGATACTAACCAATGGTTGCTGCCAAATACTGGGTAGTTTTATCCAAACTTTCATTAATATGATTTTCCACGAGATCTCCATTGGGATAATCTTCATCTTCGACCAACTCCTGATCTCCATTTCCATTCAAAACCACTGATTTCATTTTAGCATCATCATGTTTAGATGGATCCTCGCACGGAGTCATCTCACTCCTTTTCCACGCCACTTTGAAGCTAAAAATATGAACAATGTAACTTTAAGCCCGAATATAATATTTTGCTTGTTATTGATGAGTGTACGTGTTGTTTGTCACGTTCTGAACGTTCAATTTATTTTTATAAAAGTTGTAAAAATATTTTCATTTCTGTACGAAGGTCAGCGCAATATTATTCTCATGATATGTGGCATACGGAGATAATTTTTTTTGGTTAATTTACCACAAAAAAATATAAAACATCACCCAATAAAATGACACACACTTATATATAACTTTGATATAATTTAACGAAAAGTATGTACATAAATCCTAAATTAAATATTAACGTATTAATTACATATTAACGTAATAAATTTGTTTTAAATGGTTTTTGTTTTATTGGGTGATATTTTTTCGTAGTGATATCATCGCAATAATGAACAAAACAAAGTTCAAATATTATTTGATACACTAAACAAGTTTATCAGTCAAGTCTAGACATTTTCGCAATTCTTGTTATAAATGAGTAATTTTGATAAAATATAAACAGAATGTTTTTTTTTTATAAAAAAATATTTTTATAATGTACCTATATAGAATGAGGCTATTTATAGAATACCAAAGGGGGGTAAATAAGGTACAAAGTTTCCCCCATTTTTACACTGTGATAATTTGACCGATTTTAATAGATATAACTAAAATAAGAATTGCGTTTATAAATATTTGATTTTATCCAGACTATAATAATATAGTACACAATTTAAACTATCTTATTGATTAATCTAGCCAGAATTAGACTCTCAGTTAGTTAAGCGTTTCAATTTAACTGCTTAAGACTTGTGTCAATATTGTTGAAAGGGCTATATTTAGGTCAGGATCGATTTTCCAGAATAAGAAGTGTTTTGTTGTGAGGATGAAGGTTGGAATTTAATTATAAATAAGACCGGGGTAATTGATAAGTGAAAGACTCGAACAATTTAACATTTAATCCGCTTTTGATTGAAATGTTTTCCCTCTGTGTGTATTTTGCATTAATTAGCATTGAGGAATACATTTAACCTAGGGGATGGAAGTGCAAATACCTGTTTCAATTGTTAACCCGATCTTAGACATATATTGGAAAGCTCACCTTATAATAAGGACACTTGTTGAATGTAGTGATTATAATAATATGGTTGTGGGGGAAGACATGTATCCAGAAAGAGTAGTAATGGAGTACTGTGGTTTATATCAGTGTTACAAGTGGTACTGCATTCCACATTTAGTGTCAACTCTAATCTAAAGCTATGAACCTTAACCTCGTCTTTCTGCTACCATATACCAATATTCGGTAACCCCTCGACAACCAATATTCAAGATAGGATAAATTTATATATACCCCGATGGACTTTTTGAGAGGGTTTTTACAAATTTGATTTTTAGACACAACAAGGTGTTAATTCATTGTCTGTCTGTGATCTTAACTATTACTAGTTACACAGGTCACTGGCCTAATAATCAGTATTTACCTTACTATTCAAGAAATTAAACCGGGATCAAAACGATCGATTAGGATTTTATTAAAATCATTCCCAAACTCCCAGTCGTAATAACCGATCAAATCAATTTTAAAATTGTTGACTTTTACACACCTTTTCCCCCTGATTTATTACGATGATTTTAACGGCATTATTTTTTATCCTATATAAAAATTACAGTTATATATGTAGTTTGGGTATCGTTTTTTACGGAGGTTTTCTCATAATATATGTATAAATATGCTTTTGATATACCAGTAGTGGCTCATGACAATTTGGAGGGTTGGAGAGAAAAAGTAAAGCGCCATCGGTAAAATCATCGACATTGTTTGTTATAGCTAAAGATTTTTATACGAATAGTACGTATAATTAAATAACTCGTATCTATATTAGTTAATATCATTAAGGACCATATTCAATATAATGAGTCGCGTGTATAAGAATAGACTAGAGATTGTTAGTATTGATATACACGCATTCGCACCGCACGCACACGCTCTCATTTCACTTTCATATTGAATACGGCGAATGAATGACGCAAATATCCATTGAATTGTTTAAATAAGTATTTAAATGCGTGAAAACACTGATAAATGTTAAAGAATCTAGACAAGAATAGACTAGGCTAATTATATCAGAATTATTGGTGTATTTTTATTATAGTAGATAATTTATAATAACAGTAAAACTGAAAAAAAATCATTAGGTTCAATTCATACTAGTCCGACGCGGTAAGTGAAAACGTCAAAGCAAAAACATAAATAATTAATTAATTGTGCGGCGACACAGCAATATAGCGTTAACGATACGTTGTAGAGTATAATAAGAATAAACGTGTAATGTTAATATTAAAAATAATTAGTCTAAAGAGCAGCCGTTGCTAGGTTAAATCTGGTTTTGAAATAAGCTGATAAGAAAAGAGTCAGTCAGCACATAACACTCCTCAGAATTGTTATTATATATATTCATATAGCCATTTATAATCTTCGTCTTAAACAATTTGTCGATAGTGCTTTTATAAACAAACAACGGAAAAAATACAATAAAATTAATTGTGATAAGAAAGTGTTTTTTTATTATTATATTAATGTATCTTTCAGGTCATCTTTGAGTGTGAACTGTAAGAAGAGTAACAAGTAATTTCAGCCAATACAATATAATCTGGATAAGGAATCAAGGCGTCAATTAGTTTTATGTAATATAAATATTGTTTATCTTGTTTATTGAGCTGTTATTTATTATTAGCAATATTGGCCAGACATGTTTAGTCTGTAAACAATACATACTGGAATAGGAGTGGATTTGACACAGTTTACAATGAAAACACTTTATTCATTATTTATTCACTGGCTGTTTCCTGTCTTACGCATTATGCATCTTTAATCATCCTGTCTCAACCAACACGTCCTTCTATTCTATATTAGATCAACATAACTTAACTAGCTTCTTGCTACTTGTTACTCCGTTACTCTTGAAAGCCACAACATTATTACGTGCATTATCTCTAAAGCTAAACAAATTATATCATCACAAACAATCAAGACTATCGAGAAATTGTAGATGCTGGTTAGTTTTACGCCCAATCTTAGCTACCACATTAACATATATTGAAAAATTTATAAAAATAAGGCACCATTCAGATTAGAGCTCAATAGTATGGAAACGTCGTGTGAGCGACAAACTATGGCGGTTAAACTAATAGTGTAATGAGAGTTTGTGTGTAGTGCGTATACGAATAGAGCTGGTGTTCACCAATGCTACCAAGCTCTACTCCAATGAACTTTTATGTATAGAAGCGCCATGCAATATTACGTCATACATTCGAATATGCCCGGTCACAAATACATGAACACGCAATAGAATTTAAATTAGCGAGGCGGTAGAAGCAGTGCCCCAAACGACTGATACAATAAACTTTTGGTGCCTGCTATGGTTTTGACGTCTTTACAAGGATTACTAACATCTCTATATCTCTACATATACTCGTATGTATAAGCTCATTACTCTACTCGTATTCGCACCAATACTCCTCGGCTCTAGCATGACTCACAAACACACTCTTATATTTAATACAATATTTGACAGATAAAATATTTCAAGTATCGAAAATTGTATTTACAACCATAAACATTCCACACATCCCTTAACCTAAAATTTATTTGTATAGTCATAATTGCGTTTCCTAACAGTCGCTGTTAAGATTTGAAAATATGAAGGTAAGTAGAATCTTTTATTTCTTAAATTTAATTCTGCTGCTATATGTACGCTTACATAAAAAATAATACCCAGATTTATAAAAAGTTAACATAATTTAACAACGGCCACAACCACCATATTTATTCACTCTGTGCGGAAACAGAACAGGGATGTATACATATAAAGAAGAGAGATATAATATTTATGAATTTAGTGCATGAATTTTTAAGCAATGTTATTAAATTATATCACAGGTAGCTTCTTCACTCTAAGGCATGGCACATACAGAAGGACTCTTTCATCTCCGTCAGTAATATTTTTTGTAAGTTCCACAATTTTTATTTGAGTGCTGAATGTATGATACTATAAATATGAAAATGATTTATTTTAACCAATTTATCGGGTATCACACCTTAAGACGGGGCACAGATATGAGTGCTTTTTAATGTGCGTTCATCTCGGCCAATGAGAGAACGAGCGCTTGTCATTGATTGGCGCTCGTGTTCGATTACATTTCTCCCATTGGCCGAGGACACACCAACAAACACCCATGTGTGTGTCGCGCTTAATTAAAATGACACACAGCAAATTTTCTTTAACAAATTACTATACATATTATTCCTGGCATTCAATATGTTTCATTTACCGCGCCTGGTGGCCCCTTTTGGGGTTGATACAATCCATTGCGAAACTTAGGTTAACAATCCATCCTTTCTACACACTCACCTACCTTACCTTTATTTTTCCACAACTGTTGATGAAAACTATAAAATCAGGAGAGTGTATGAACAGCTACTAATGCATAGTGTGATTCATCAATGAACCCATAGTTTTTAGAATGAGAATAATGAAGCATTTGATAATATTTATCTTGTGTAGTTTAATATTAGTTGTCGTTTCTAAGATAAGCCTCTCTACCATAACCGTTGAAAGACTTTAATAATAAAGTGATAAATGGAACACACACATTAGTTCATCGCCTTGAATCATTAAAATCGTATTTGTTTTACATCCTTGTGTGTATATATTTACCCCAATTAAGGTTGTTTAATCTTAGACTCAATGTTTTTAATATATAATTATAGGATGGTTTATCTCTTATAAGTTTTTACTTGAGTTTTAGTATAGTGATAGACTAAAACTCTTCTAAAGCAAAAATATTCCTAAGCCAGGTCGTCCATTAAAACTGTTTTTCGTCCATTTATCATGTTTTGTATGGCCTAGTTTCTGATGTTCAATATACGAGAACGGAAAAATCGCCCTTAATCTAAAGGATATTAATACTTATATATTTCCAGATAAAAAAAACATCGTTAACTGGGCTAATTTAGGACATTTTAATTTACTTGCGATAATAATTTAATATTTTAAGGGCACGTATGTGGCAGTGTGAGGTTAAAAATATAGTATTTGTAACCCGAATTATAAATAAAAATAACTAACAGTAAGAAATACGGTTGCCAATTAGATAATTGAGGGTCTGGGTGGAATAAGGGCGTATACTGAAATTGTCAGTTTCATAATAACTGATTAAAACATTCTATCTTTAGATTAACAATAAAATCTATTATGGTTTAAATTTTTTAAAGAATTTTAAGTTTATTACAAAATAAATTATACGGAAAAAGGGCGTATCCCTTTATACGCCCTTATTCCACCCAGAACCTCAATTGATTTTAAAAAATATAAATTTTTATATTTTTATATTTTCGATACCCTACTTCCCCTTGAAATATCCTTATTGCTTTTTTATTTGACGTACATACTAAAAATTAACACAAATTTATTTTGATGTATATTAATTTTATTTAAAATAAATGCATCATGAGTCTATATAATATTTATTAAAGCATACATTTTATGTTAATATGCAATCGTTTAATAGAAGAATAACACAATAATAAATGACAATACGATATTTTTATAATTAAGCTGTCTTATAAACATTTCACATTTTTTTATTTAATACAATTACACCTTATTAAGACATTTGTCTTTTTTATTTCTATGTGTGATTAACAGATACACATGCAAGTTGTATCTATATTAGAAGCTTAATAATTTAAAAGTCTTGTTATAAGGCACATTGATTATTTATGTTCCTATTTGGAGATGCATTAATCTACTACTAACCCATCGAATTATTATAACTGTGTCGTCCTTCTATTGAAAGATTCTATAAATAAAGTGTTTTAAGCAGCTAAAAGAGGAACCGAACGCCAAAAAAGCATTAATGGTTGTTGTAAAGATTGTAGAGTATTGTAATAAGGAAGTACAAAGAGACGAGGAGGCGATCCTGGAGCTTCTTCGTTGATGGAGTAGCTCCATTGATGAATGGTGTCAGTTTCATGTGAAGGTTCATTATTTGCAGCAAGAATATCTGGATTTTGAGGCGATTTTACATGGGAAATCTTTAAGGATGCTGATGGTTCTGGAGACGGTGCCTGAAAATATATTTTTTATTTCATATATCTTAATTGTCAAGTGAATAAGTAACTATCAATGAGCTTATATATTTATAGGGGAGCCAATAATACTTTAAAAGACGTAAAAAAACATGGTATGTAAAGCCGCTTTTACCGCTCTTACTGTTTATCTGTCACTTGTCGATCTTTCTAATAACATTACACTTAGTGCTGGTTTCAAAATCTCGAGAGATTTACGCGCAAAATGCGTTTCTTCAAGATTTAGCTCGTGTTACAAACTGTAAAATCTTGTCAGCGATCTATAGCTATAGCTAAAGCAAAACTCGTGCTATATTTTCCCCTTCATTTGAGTGCACCTGTATGGCTTTAATCTAAGCATCGGCCTTTACATCTTGCATCGGCCTTTTTATCTTTACATCTTGAAAAAACGTAATATACAAATATGACTCGAAATTCATATCAATTGTAGTCACGTAGCTCACGAGTTATATGAAGAAACCGGCCCATAAAATGATAAAGTGCATTCAAAGACAAATACTAAAAATTTACATGAATATTTAGGATTTTTTTGTAATAATCTTGCTCCCGAGAGTCGGAGATTGGGGACTACAGTGTTGCAGGTAGCCACAGCTCGCGTATGTGTGAAGTATATGTATAATATGCGCATGACACTTCGATTGAAAATTTAAATAATAATATTGGTAAAATATTATTTAGTGCTGAGAGTGACTGAAAATCTTTCGGCACGTAACTAAAAGGTGCTTTAGTCACATTTTCAATAAAAAGAATCGACTTTCCCTTTTAATATATTCCGAGAATGTCTTTCTTCAACACACACACACACACATATATATTCGTGGTGAACTTTATATATATTTTTTTATCCCACCAAATAAAAAGCCAACGTCCCGTTAAAACCCACTCACGGACCAACTTTTCGCATATCGTAAAAACTTTACATGTGCTGATTCTCAATTCTTCCCTTCTTCGTGAGAATATTTCACCGCGGCGTGGAAAAATTATAGATTATATAATATCGAGAACAGTGCGAATAATTCATTCACAATTCAATTTGGCTGTTTTGAAGAAGTTTTCAACACCTGTGCCAATTCGCGCCACTATCGATTTTACAAAAGTTACTTGCGCCAACAATGACTTATGTGTGTTGTGTTATTAATCTGAATTCTTATTATTGCGTTCTTTGGAGATTTTGTATCTTTCGATATTGGTATTATATTATACGATCGACTGAATATGTTGGAAAGGATAAATCGACATTCCGGAGAAAATTGAGAAGTGAAGCAAATAAGAAAGGTTAGCATCTGTTTCCTATTAACGGGATTTATAAGCGTTGTTGACGAGAATATTACTGAAATTAACAATTACACTAAAAGGGGTTTGTTGGTTTAATAATTAATCAGGCCGAGATACACTGACAAACAATCATAATCAAAGCACGTTCAAGAGGATGAAAAAACAGGTTTTCAATTACACAAAATTGTTTCAATTACACAAAACACATTTTTATTATATTACTTGATTTATGTGGTAAAATTTATAATTTTTTATTTGAATTTTCGGATATTAACAGAACAATCTGAAGACATAATAATATTACTATTTTTAAATATTGCATTCAACTTTATACTTTGTCCCATGAATTGATGTATATATCATAAGTATGATAACTGTAGATGTATATTATATATTTTTGTAGTATAGTCATCTACTCAATTTTATTCAATCTGGATTGGGAGCTTTTGATTCCAAACACCTCAATGGTTTTCAGTATAAATATTAAGCTTTTTCAAATAATGGCGAGTTGAAATACGTAAAATCATACAGAATCCTAGGATAATACGATATTACATTATCATAGAATTCAAATGCTATAATAGTATAAATGGTAATATTAGGTGCAATGTTTCATGAAATGTGGCAGAAGTGCGATATGAGAAAAATACCTTCAGACAATATTTTACCTGAAACACCTGCTGTGCATTCAACACAATAACCACTTCTACCTGTGTATTTTTAGCATTCATGTCAACGTTGATAAACCCTCTACGATATGAATATTTTTCCGAACTATCTGAATAAGATTATGTTAAAACAAATTTTCGCAACAGCAAATATACTAAATTAAAAAAATCATATTTTTTTTGAGATCTTAACCTCATAAACAAAACAATGTTTTTATTTGATTTTTTTAAATAATATATTGTGGATTAAGTATTTGGTTATGTATAGAATACCAAATAAGGTAAATGGGTAAAAAGTTCCCGATCACCTTAGAGGAAGAAATTAAGAACTTTATCTATTAAATAAAAATAGGGAAAATTTGTGGTCCATTTATATTCCTATGCTATTTTATAATTATCAATCAGAAATTTAGATATTTCATTTTAAAAATGGGTATTTTTTTCAAATAAATCACCAAAAGGTATAAAACAAGAGTTGCAAAAATTTCTATAATTGGAAGATAAAGTTGTTTAGTATTTTATATGAAATACGAGATATATTATGCGATAGCTGAAAACTAATGAAAAAGACGGATGTTATGATGTTTTACAATAAATAAGAAAATATTTTTTTAATGGGGCTACAGTGAATATTTTCTTATATTATTTTTTTTTTCAAAAAAAAACAGAAATCTGGAAATTATTCTTAATTTGTCCAAAACCTCAAGGGCGAATGTTTTCAATTAATTTATTTTTAGTCTATTATATACTACAACAAAAAAATCTCCAATCCCGTGTGTAAGTGTAAGTCAATACTTACACTTTAGTGGTGGAAATTGATTGCTATATATTTTAAATTCACATTAACTTAAGATAAAATAGGGGATTCTTTTACCCCTATTTTTTATTCTATACATAACCCTTTACTGAAAGAATTTTAGTTATTTTAATACAAATTTAAATTGTAGGTGTATGTGAATACTGTGTTGGTTCAAGAAAGAAGCAGTGGCAGAAATCACGAGTACATTATACAATATAATATCCATAAGGTAGCCAAATAGAATATTTATTCTTTGTATAGTGAATGGCAGTAGAATAATATTATTATGTGAACGCAATATTGTCTCCTTTATTATCAATCTCTCTGTATATTTCATACTACAGTATATTTCTATGTAATGTTTTATTACCGTATGCATTCAAACTTGACATATCGATCCGGGACTATTATTTATTTGGCAGGGATTTCTAAGTAATGCAGTGACACGTCACGTCACGTCACGTCACCACCCATAAGTACATGGAAATCTTCGAACCCACTACTTTTCACCACCATCAATATTATCATATATACATATAGGTACACAGAATCCATCCAATTTCCCATTCAAACCAACACAATACACACTACTACGGAATTCACCTTTAAATCGACAACATGTCGAAAATTCCAACACGAAGACATTTTCATTCGGAGATATTTTTTTCTCAAAACGAAAATAGTATCACGTATCCTTTTACAAAAATATATCCATTGTTAAATATGCAATTTTTCTATTATTAATCTTAACTAATTGTATAAGTAGAAATAATTTGATTTTGAAATCGAAATTCGCTTTCACCGCAAAGTATTATAAAAATATTTTTTTATAAATAACTACTTAAAATTAAGATAATATCAATAAGCCTACATCATAAATGTATTTTTATTTAATTTAAATGTGTAATTTTCAATCAAATCTTGCCGATTTACCAGCGATTACCACGAATTATGTATGGAGGCATCCTGTAGTCAAATAATTTTAAGACCACCACCCTAATATTAATTATAAATAGTTAAGATAACTGATTGTTAAAAAAAACTTTAACTGGTGTGTCGATTAAATGGGAATGAGTTTGGTTATTTTTATTAACTGTGTTGAAAGGGGTTTTAATATAAAATACAACCAGCGTAATAGCTCAGGGGATAAGAAGAGTGGCTACAAATACTGTGGTCATGGGATCAAATCCTACTCATGTCAAGAATTTTTAAATTGATTTAATCGTTATTTATAATCTCCCAGATCGGGAATAATATTCATAAAATCCCGATCGATCATCTTGATCCAGGTTTACTCTGATTTTCTGTACTGTAAGATAAAAACTGATTATTAAGTTGGTGACCTGTGTAACTAGTAATAGTTAATTTTAAATCTAATAAACGCTGAATATTATTTATAAAGATATTTTGTGAAAAAGTAACACTTATATTTGTTTCCTCCTTCCTTTCAAACTATCAATTTGTAGATTCGTGTTCGTGTTAATAACCTATTTAAATATACAAGAATAATTACTCAATAGATAAGGCGCGTACAAATAATCTAATAGCTTAAATAAATAAAAATTTTGTCGGGAATAATAATAATAAAATCCCGTTGGATCGTCTTGATCCAGGTTTACTCTGATTTTCTGGATTGTGAGGTAAATACCGATGCGATTATTTAGCCTGGGGCCTTAATTGTATCCAACAGGTATAATTGGTAAAACTAATTAGCTTAGTAAATATATATTAATTGATGGCTCAATTCATTTATATATTAAAAATAACACAAAAATATAGAAAAACTTTGATAGTTCCAGAAAAGGTCTAATATGGCTTTAGACCTTCTACTAAGATATTTAAATTAAATGCTACTCTCTAAGCAACCAACACTGTGAGAAAGTATTTTGATGGAATATTTTGGCACCGTATTTCACCCCCGAATAATCATACTCAGCTCGTTCTTATTTTTTTCTTCGGCGAACGTTTATAAAGTGGGTTTTCGGCGATAAACTTGACAGCGTAATGGTTTGTCAAGATAGTCGGTATCTAATAAAGACGTCTTCATTGGATGCAGAGTTAAGAAAGTAAAGTGATGCGGGTCTTAAATTATGGGAAAGGAGAGCTGAAAAAAGTTCGTAGACGTTTAGAGTTTGAGGTATTTTTTATTGTATTTTGGTTTGGCAAGCTGAAAAGAGTGTGGGTCTTGTGAAGTTGAGTGAATTTATGGGTGTTCTGTTATGGGATACACATTCTAGTATTACTAGTTCTTGGAGAGCCTCCAAACACTCAAACAAACCAATATGTCCCACGTGAGATTTATTATTCCATACAACACATAAATGGACAAGTTTAACAAATAAATTCGACAACAACATACAAAGAACCACCATTACACTCATTTGTTCTTTTAACTGCTTTATCGTCACCATGAAGCTTTTTATTCCTTTAGATTTCTTGGCGTTTGTCGCCGTAAACTCTCACCGTAAAGACGGTAATAGAGTTGCTTTGCTGTACTTTGGATCAGGTGTTGTTAATTAGTGCCTCACCTGAGGCTCATATGAGGCATTAACTAACAAAAAACCATAAGTGTAGCTCATAAGATCATATATGTAGCTAAATAATTCTACTATCGTATTTACGGTGACCCAGTACTTTAGACTCAAGTCAAGAATTTTTAAATTGATTTAATCGTTTATTACAACTGGGAGATTCGGAATAATATTAATAAAATCCCAATCAATCGTCTTGATTCAGTTTTACTCTGATTTTCTGTATTGTAAGGTAAATACTGATTATTAATTCGGTGACCTGTGTAACTAGTAATAGTTAAGATCATCGACAAACAGTAAAGTAACACGTTGTTGCATATAAAAAAACCAAACTTGTAAAAACCCTCACAAAAATTTCCTCGGGGCGTATATAATATGTATATAAATATTATAAAATAAATGAAGGCTCTGGAATAATTTATTTCAATTACCACTCTTTTATGATTGAGAAGACACTTATGAATGATGAACTATGAAGATGGAGTACCAAGCAGATGAGTGTACTTAGGACCGATTTCTTCTTGAAAATCTTGAAGAAAATGCGTTTCTTCAAGATTTAGTTCATGTTATAAACTGTCAAATCTTGACTTGCCGTTATCATCGAGCTTTAGCTGAAGCTAAATCAAAACTTGTGCTATATTTCCACCTTCATTCGAGTGACATTTCGTGAATAATTTACCTGGTGCACCTGAATGACTGCAATCGGTTTTAAGTTTGTCACAGCTTGAAGAAACGGAATGTACAAATATGACTCGAAATTCATATAAATCACGTAGTTCACGAGTTTGGAGCAATATAAAGAAACCTGTCTTGAGAAGCGTAAAATGTATAGTTGTGTGTGAAGAATGAAATATTCTGAAATGTATTGCGACTGAAATGGCAAGAGTTCTGAATGTCAATATTGAAAATTTGTTCCTTTTATCGATCTGGGTGACATTTTCTAAAAGTTGGCAAAGGTTGGCAAAAGTTTGGTATGCAAAATAAGATGAGTGCGCTACGGATATTGCACGGTTATATTCAGTAACAATATATACAGGTTGATGTCATGTCCTTCCTGTACCTGCACCTACACTACACACAATATTAATAAAATATGTATATTACTAACTAGAGGAAGAGTTGTGGAAGCCACCCTGAAGCCTCTGGCAGCATCAGCTTCATAAGACAGACTTTGAAGTCGACCCTCGGGATCCACGTAAGAATAACGACCGCGAGTTACTCCATCGGCAGATCTGCTCTCTTCTTTTGAGGAATCTCCATTAGAATAACCGTATCTGGAAACATATTAAACTTTAAAATAACATACATTACAAAATGTTTTAAGTACACCCATAAACTTGTTCCCTTAGAATTTTAAATATACAGTGGAACCTCGATATAATGAAGCTCAACGGGAATGAAAAAAACCACCACACCGAGGATTTCGATTTATCGAAGTTTTTTAGAGGTTCACAGACACTCATATTACATTATGTCCTTAAGCTTGGCTTTCCTAGGCATGCGTCGCCGTAAACGTACACCGTAAATACGGTAATAGAGATGCATTGCTGTACTTTTGATCGGTTTTTTGTTAATTAGTGCCTCGTCCGAAGCTCAGACGAGGCATGAACTAACAAAAAACCGATCATAAGTGTAGCTAAATAACTCTTCTATCGTATTTACGGTGAAATATGCCTGGGAATCTATTACTTTAAACTATGAACATGAAAAAAATACAAAGGTGGATACAAATTACAAAAGCTAACCTCACATTAATTAGAATAAATCCAGAATACAAAGTGATTAAATAAAGAACACTAGAAGTTTTAACAAATTTAAATAGTACTATTCTTGTAATTATAACCATAGAGGTCAAAAATAGACAAAATAATCGACGAAAATTCATTTTATTGATATTTTTTGATAAAACCTCGCTATATAGAGGTAAAATTAACATGGGGATAGGTTGGAGTGTCAAGGGAATTTAAAAATACAGGGTGTAATATTAATTAATTCCTAAATTATTTGACACAATACACACGCGACAGACACTACTGTGTACTTTACAGAAACAGCTAAGTATGCTTAAAGTGAGGTAAAATAGTTCTTAATATATGTGAAAATAACAATTTGATTAAAAAATGGAGTAGTAAATACTTAGATCTTTATATAATTGAGCAATCTTAAAATTAAATACTTAAGAACGATAATATGTATATTGAATAATTGGAGAAAAAAAATGTTTGTGAAGAAAATTCTAATATTAAGTTTAAGTACTGTAATTTATTCAAGTGTATAGATATAATCTAGAGTAGCAATTCCCTTGGCTTTATAAGATAATCTAAACATTATATTATGTTGAATACTCTTTTTACTAAATATTAAATATACAGTTTTACTATTGATGGTCTTAACTAATTGTAACCCAAGGTATAAAGCTAATATGGCATATTAATAATTATACCAAATGTATTAATTACCCATCGTTCTATTAATAATTATTTGTCTACAAAACATTAAAGTGTGATTATGGGTGTGAAATTATAATCGTTTCGTTCTAGAAATCCAATCAAAATGGTCTACGGATACAATCTGATAATATTATATCCAATCCAATGAGATTCGCCTTGTAATTCCAATTTACCCCTAGTAATATTAGCATTACAGTGGTTGATTCTGAATACCAAGTCTATTTGTCATTTATCATGATATTGAATGTCAATATCTGTGTCTCAGAAGTCAATTATTAGATTATTGATTGCAGGACTAATCATAGAACACAACCCAACTAATAATACAATAATTAATTTTAATTTGAATACTACATGTTTAAAACAACCCATAGTTTTGTATAAATATTTGTTAGTATGGGGGTTTATAAAGGTAAAATTAATATCCATAAAACCAACATAATAGCTACGAATACCTTGGACATGGGTTCAAAATCCGCTCAATCCAAAAAAATATTTGATCGGTTATTACGACTGTAATAATATTAATAAAATCCCGATCGATCTTCTTAATACAGGTAACTCTGATTTCCTGTATTGTAAGGTTAATACTGATTATTGAAGTGAAAGACAATGAATTAACACGTAAAAACTTCTCAAAAAGTCATGAGTTTGAATCAAAATTTAGACCATGGGTTTGTATCAAAATATGGGGATTGGCAATAATAATGATGATATACTCTAATTTTCTGGTTTTTAAATTGAATACTGAAGCGATTATTAATTTGCATTGTCGATGAACTGTAATATTTAAATTGATCACCAACAGAAAAATTTCAAAATAAATCCATACAAAACAATACCTATACATTTTTACTATTTATGATATTAATGAAAAATATCTAATATTTAGTATACGCTATAACCAATCATTAATTAGTAAAAGAATACAATCAGAATCTCTAAAAAAATCCAGTTTTAATTTTTTTAATATAGTTTTTTTTAAAAGAGATGTGCCAAAGTCAAACGAATACTGTAGTATTACACCAATGTCTCTTCTGTAAAGCGCATAATACTCTAAAATCCGCAATATAGTATAAAACAGGTAGGAAAGAGACTCTCTCGAATAATCATGATGATGGTATAATACTATAATATTCGTTTGATCCAGGCATGTCACTGGTTGTAACGGATTCTCTTAAACCTAAGTTGGAATATCAAAATATTATAAATTGTCCTCTATTTTGATGTTATAAAATGATTCCAATTCGATTTGGGAGCTTTTGATTATAAACGCCTCATTTACTCTACACTATTATAAAATAAATAATATATAAATATATTAAAACATCCATATAATTGTGCTATGTTTCGGCGCAGTTACAAAAAAACCTTTTTGACTGGTTAAATAAATGTATAAAGAGTGACTGTTTTAAATACGAAAAATCGGCGGATAAAATTGTGTTAATCTGGCTATTCGTGTAGCCGTAGGGAAAATTTAAATAATATTATAATCAAAAAGTGTCTGTGTAATTTTATAATCTGGCAGATTTTTCACTAGCAAGGCGTCGCGACGAGGGCGACTTTCTCATCTAATTTGTACAATAACGCAATTAATACAAAACGGCCGAAATTGTAAAATTAAAAGTGGTCGGCCAGACAGCCTGAAGCGAGATGTTAGAATGGCTACCACTTTTAAATTGTATCATGGCTGCTAATGAAAATGACGACGGGGAGAACCTTAATTGAATGCCTAATGAGAACCTCCACCTCATCCAACCACCCCCCCAATATTATGTATATTATCATACACCCTTAAATTTATGTTTGAATATCTCAAAATAGCTATGCATATTATCAGTATTTTTACAAGTTAAAGGAAAGGCTTCGGAGTTACTAGTAACAATAAGACCTAACTAAATACATGGTTACAACCTAACCTAAATATATGGTTAAAATGTATGAAGCCAGAAGAAACTTAAATCTTTGGCTATGTGTGAATCTCTGAAGATGACTACAAGTTAGTAGTCGAAAGAACTCAGACTCGGTAATAAAATTACTTTGGAAATTACAAATAACATATTTCTTTAAATTATGTAATTCAACACTATCGACAAATTAAAATGTATGGTTCAATTGCTGAATCATTTTAACAATTATTTAATATTTTCTCAACTATATATTAATATCTAAACATCTATATTATAATATGTTAAGCTATTAGCTAAATCAAGAAATAAATAAACAGATCTTCGAGCCACATTTTGCACTATGCACACAAAAAAAATAATCTAAATCAATATATTTTTATATTACAAATATTACAAAATACATATCATAATAAAATTAAATAGGTATTATTTTTATATATACATAATGTCTATACATATTAATTTTCAAGCAATTACCATCACGTGACTACAAATAATAATGTAATCATGGGTTAAAATCACAAAATTCCATATTGTGATCTTAAACTTATACGACATTATGTGTTTTACTATTAAAAATGTCAGATAATTATTTCTTATTATTATGCATAAATTATTATTACTTATTACGACTGGCAGATCAGGAATAATAATAATAAAATCTAGGTCGATCTTCTTGATCCAGATTTACTCTGATTTCCTGTATTGTAAGGTAAATACTGATTATTAAGTCGGTGACCTGTGTAACTAGTAATAGTTAAGATCACCGACAGACAAATAATTAACACGTTATTGTGTATAAAAAATCAAATTTGTAAAAACATTTTAAAAAAGCCCCTCGGTGCGTAGGTATATAAATAAATAAATATTCTAACAAAATACTGTATAAATTTATAGAAAAAAAATTGTAAAAAAATACTACATCTAAAATACTCTGAATTGAAATACTGAATTGTAAGAGAAGGTTCTTCACACAACACAATATATATATGTATATTTAGAGAAATAATGTCGAAATAATTTGAAATATAGACAGGTATAGCAGGAAAACTCCACAAATCGATACTTTCTTAATAAATATTTCATCATTCACATTCATCCATCAAATAATACGAATTCTCCATCGAGTATTTGAGTGCGTGCTTAAAACCCAATCCGAATCATTTGCAAGAAACACAATATATTATTTAGAGGAACAGACAAACTTTCAACATTCTCTCGGCAAGAATACTCAAGGCGTTCAAGATGATAAAGTAATTATTTAAATGAGAGGAATTCACAAAATAAAGTTATTTGGAAGCTTGTACCGAATCCAAAAGACATTTTTATTACACGATTAATTATATTTTTTGAAGTCAATCAAAGAAGCGATATTCAATTACAAAGCATATGTAATATAATATATGCTTTTTAATTTACTCTGGATTCTTGTCAGATTTTTAGATACCTATAAAAATCCCGTTCATATCCCGGATTCCATTGGACCCATACAAACGATATACTTAGCCTTCCGGATCAGATTTAGCATTGATCCGGAAATTTCTATCATCGAATATTATTATGAAGCATATTGAATAAAGTGCGTTGCTCTTTTACTTATATATTTAGTTATTTTATAAACTACGCTTATAAAACTAAATCTACAATTTAACCGTTGTTTGAGTTAAATATGCAGTTTTACTGTTAAAAATTGTAAGCCAAGTTGTATCATTATCAGAAACTTATTTATTAAATTAAAGCCAAACTCTATGTTTGAACCAAAATTTTCAGTCTTTATGAACTGTCAATTTGTAGATACGTTTTTGTGTTAATAACCCATCAAAATTTCATTGGACAACTTTCATAAAATACATATGTAATTTAGATACTAAAAGTTACCATTTCAATTATTTGAATAATGAAGAAGTAATATTTCCCGTTGAAAATTCTCATTGAGACTAAATGGATTAAAATACGTACTTAATTATATCACTGTCTTTTTATTTAAGTTTTTTTTAAATATGTAATTTATATTAAGAGTTTATTCTTAAGATAAACAACAAGACAGTTCAAAAAATTAATAAATGAAGCTTCCTACCAAAAATTTACAATGCTTATTTTAAAGTAGGTAAATTTATTTTTAAAAAATCTTTTAAATTGATTTTAAAATATGAAAAATTCGCTTTGTTCTCATCAGAGATATGCCAAAATCAAACGAATATTATAGTATCTCTTTTTTGTATATCGCTCGATCCCTTTTCTTTGTGGAGTGTAAAAGGAGTAAAACATTAGATTGATCATAAGGTCGAATTTATTTATATGTTATATATATATAAGAAGACTGTAATATTCGTTCGAAATTGACACATTTCTGGTTGTCATATATTTTATTCCAACATTGCTCAATGCCATATAGTATTTAAAAACCTCAATTTCACACACGTTAGGCTATTATATATAAAAACTTTGTGAAGGAGTTTTCTTTGAATGAAGACAATTTCAAGAGTGGGGAATATTATTATTATGATTGTGAAGTCGGGTCGTTATTGGAAGAAGTACGAAATAGTATATAAGTTTTAATGAGGCCGGCTTACTTGTAATGTCCCCTAGAATCTTGGGCATGGAAGTGACTATTGATAGTTGTAGGAGTCACCAACACTTGGGATGGACTTGCTGATGATGAAGACTTCTCTATGGGAGTACTGGAGCTCACACTCACTAACATCAATACAAGACTTGTCAACAGCATCTGCTCACACATTATATTTCAATCAAACCACTTTCAACAACTAAGCTCTTCAAATATTCCTTGCAAAATATATAGAACTGATTGAGAATAATTTATTTAAAAATAAAAGAGACAAAACTCATTTTGGTTGACACTAAAGCTTGGGGATTCCTAGGCGTGCATCGCCGTAAACCTATACTGTGTTGCTTTGCTGTACTTTTAATCGGTTTTTTGTTAATTAGTGCCTCGCCCGAGGCTCAGGCGAGGCATTAACTAACGAAAAACCGATCATAACTTCAGCTAAGTAACTACTATCGTATTTACGGTGACGTATGTTTGGGAATCCATTACTCAATAGGTGAACCAAACTGTAAAATTAGTTTAAAAATTTTTTTTAAGGTTAAACATTTTTTTTGTTTATATTTTTCCGATACCTTTAAAATAATCTCAATTATTAAAAGTACACTTGGTATGTTTTTAGGACACCTAAAAACATTTATTGTGGAAAAAATACATAACTTTGTATTCTTTATTTTTTATACTAGATACAGTATCTCGCTAATATATTGTACATTTAATAATAATGATGCATTTATTAATATTTGAGGTATTATCAAAAAAATTGTTTGAATATTACAAAGGGTAATCGTTGCAGTACTCCAATACAACAAAAACAACAGCTTAGGCATCCCTTTGGACTTGCTATTTTTATAACTTCCTCCTTGTAGAGTTTATATTTTTTTTATTAATATATTATTTGGTAAAATATTATATATATTACTCAGATCGAAAAAAAATTCCGCGAAATAAATGGATTTTTTTTTTTGATAGATGCATAGTTCCATCAAAGATACCGCGAATATATTTTTTTATTTAGTGTAACTAATCACGAACGTTCGCCGCATATTTTAATGATGACACTTACTCCACAAGCAACTAATATTATCATAAAATAACATTTATGTATCCACTATTATTTATAGAGCAAACCTAGACCTTCGTGGAGGTGAACTGACTTATCGCAAACGGCTGTGATTGCTGATATCGTAATCAATCACAGCCTTTAATAAATTAGCTCTAGGGGTAATTAGGGATTGACATTTGTATAATTTAACTCGATATTTATAAACTTTAAAAATAATTCTTGTGGTACGGTTAATTGTTTATTATAGTGTTGATAAAAAGTGAAGAGCTTGTGTTTGTAACGTGTATTATATTAGAAGAGCGTCTTTATGATTTAGTATACCTTATTTGATTTATGATGAAGGTGGACAATATTGTAAAGGACAATGTGTATCGATAATGGGCCTTGCGAAGATATATTGTATAAGGAAGACCACTCACTACTATAGGTACGAGATATCTGCGAATAGACACCGAGCTTTTATACTGCAACTAGACCAGCAGCGTAGGTGACCATACGTTGACCATCATTACTTAAGAATTAAAAAATAAATTATCAAATATGATAATCAGCTAAAAAACACGATGGAGCAATACGAGGATGGAGCGATGTACAGAAAAGAGATATTCGTTTGATTTTGACGCAACACTGATATCACTTGTTGGACGCTTCATTATAAATTATTTTCTATACCTATAATCTATATAAATATCCGGATATTAACATTAACAATCAAAGCTGGCTTTATTATTTTACTTAATTTGCATTTACACACCAATCTACAAATGTGACATGTTATTTTATATTATTAGATTGCAAATTAAGAATTGATAATAATTAATAATGATAATAATAACTCCATTTGTTTTGATATTTAATTATATAGTTTTTTATGTATAAACAAGAACATCGAAAACCGCCACCAAAAAAAGTTTTTCCTTTCACACGCCAACCAATTCACCTACAAATTCCGTTTGTGTTAAATCGAGCATAAAAACATATTTATGTACATCTTCTTTAATATATATTTATGTAATCTTAATATGAATTAACGACAATTTAATATTACACCTTAGGTTTAAAAGAGAATCGGTTATTCACCAATAAATTGAGAGCTTTTGATTCTGAGAGCCTCAGTTAGGTGAATTATTTGGCATGGGAAAATAAAAACTTTATTTGTTGGCGGTTTTCGATGTTCTTGTTTATATTTAAAAAACTGTATAATTAAATAAAAACAACTGGATATAGTAATAACGTATCTTATTGTTATTTTCTCCGTTATGCTTATTATTTATTACTAACAATGCTTAATTTTCACTTAGCTATTGTATTATCCACAAAGAACTCCGATGAACGTTTAACAGAAGAATTTTATGTATAAAATAAATTAAAATAAAGCAATCTTATAAAGGCAATCTTATAATGTCCAATATTGAATACAGATTATTGCATCTACTTGGGCGATTTATGTATACATAATATTGCCAAAAGGTTCTCATTATATTTAACTTAAATAAAATTAATTGTTCTGAAACCGTGGTCACCTTATTGACAAGTTAGAATCCTTCGAAACGATAAGAGTAAATGTAAAGGCAGAACAAGATACAAAACAAGAAGAACAAATCGCAATATGCAAAAGTGAAAAGAATACATTTCCCATGAGAAATCTTTTAAAGAATAATTATATAAAGTAGAATTATGGGCATATTAAAGACAAAAAAATATATCAACACGTCCTTAAAAGGGAATCAATACTATTAAACATTAGTGTATTCAAATTTAAAAACCCGGATGAAAATTAAATAAAATTAATAACCAACCATAATTAGTTTTAGATTCTGTATAAACTATTTTCGAGTGGCAACACTAAGTCACGATATTAAGATTTATATTATGCCGGAATCAAATAAAAGGGGCAAATTATAATTGAGGAGCTGAGTGTAATAAATGCGTATACTGAAATTATCAGTTTTTGGGATAATGGCTATAGGGTTTATTTATGTAAAAAGGGCGTATTCCGTTATTTATAATTAAAAACCTACTCAGGTTGTTTTGGAAATCGCATACCAATTATCAAAAAAATAATGTAAAGTACTGTCACCAAAAAAATGTAAAATTTATTGGCATAATTGTGTGTTTCTTTTATATTATTACCGGGAAGAGAAATGTAAGACGGAATAGTTCCTGGAAGCAGATAGAAGTTGTGGGCGGCCATGACAGGGAATCGAACCTGGATCACCATCCATTGCGAACCGCCTTCGGGGAGGCTAACAATCTATATTCGCGACAGGGTTACTAACCAAATAAAAGATTATTTAATATATTAAAATGTAGAAATGGAGTTACTCACTCGTTGCACTAGTTTAAATGAAATTTTGATTCTTAAAAATGTGTGAGACAATCAACTTATATCTATATAAGTGTCATGCGTATTGTTTTCACACATTCGAACATGGCAGCCACTAATACATGAGCATATTATACATATACTTCACACATACGCGGGCTGTGGATATTTGCAAAATTTTAGTATCTAAAATCCGACACTCGGGATCAACAAGATTTTTCTAACAAAAACATCCAAAATTAAGCAATTTTTAATGACGCACTTTACCATATTAAGTGTAATGCTGTTAGAAAGATCGACAAGTGACAGATAAACAGTACGAACAGTAAAAACAGCGCCCCAAGCGGCTGTCATACGAAACATTTGGTGACAAAATCCCATGTTTTTTTAAAGAATGTAAGCTTATTGGTATCAGACTGGGAGGAAAAGTAGGAGGCTGCCAGATTTTTAAATGCAATCTAGTTGTGCAAGTGGCGTCAAGGAGGAAAAGATCCTTGATAATAATAAATATTTAGTAAAAAGGAGGATTTCTCGACCCTGTGAAGTGAAGTGTTTCATTCAAACCATTTCTCATTCTTAAAACGATCACATTGTATATCCGCTCTTAATTTATTGTACATTACAAACCACGTCAATAATGTTCTAAGATTTAATATGCTTTTTAGTTTCCTGAAGGATTCGTCTTTCGCTTGCGTTGTAGTTTACTTAAAAAATGTACCTAAACAACATGTTTTATTTCATTGCGTGAATGGATGAAAATTGAATTCTACCATTTATTAAAATAGTATTAATCGGAGTGTGTAAAATTAAATTTAAATACGTAATTTCCATATTTGTGTGTGAACACAAGTAATAATAATATGGATAGTTGTTAGTAACGGTCCTGTGACTAAGTCGATCCCTATCGGCATCCTTTGCGTGGGTGTCACCGGGACTCGAACCATAGTCCCTCTTGTCTTGTTCTCATATCTCAAAATACGCACGCCAATGTTACTAGCCGACCGGTCAAAAAGTATCGCTAAGCTGCAATCTTTTAAGAATAAAGTTGGCTATAGAATTTATTTATTTATTTGCGCCTTGGAGAGCTTTAATTTTAGAGAAGGTGTTTTTTGAGAGAGTTTTGTTTAAATATAACAACGTATTGATTAATTGTCTTTCGGTTATCTTAACTATTACTAGTTACACAGGTCACCAACTTAATAATCAGTATTTACCTTACAATACATGAAATCAGAGTAAACCAGGATCAAGACGATCGATCGCGATTTTATTAATATTATTCCCGATCTTCCAGTCGTAATAAGCGATCAAATCAATTATTTTTTTTTGAATTGAGTGGGATTTGAACACACGACCACAGTATTTGTAGCCACGCTTCTTATCTCCCGAGTTATTACGCTAGTTACGAATATATACCTAAATAACTATAACTCTGTCCAGTAGCGAGTAATTCTGAAGACCGGGGACGGGCAAACCCCATATATTGGCAGGCCATACAACTGGATGTATGAATATTAAGATGGCGGACCAAGTAGACCGAGTCTAAGACAACACTAATTGTTTAAGCGCGCAAAATGTCAGTTCGTATGAATTCTCGATAGAGGTTCTTAATTACTGTTAATATAATCACTTTGAATACAGTGTTGCCTCAGTAAAACTCATCTGCTTGGTCAGCCATCTTGATATTTAAACATCCAGTTGTATGGCCTGCTAATATACCGGTATCGGTGTTGATTTTGGACAAAACTTTTATTCAAGCAGATTCTTATGTAAAAAAGTACACTATGTGGGTTAAAATATCAATTTCCTCATAATAGCTTTTAAAGGAATCATTTTCATTCCATTTATATCTATTTGAATTATTTTAAGGTAAAATATTATTACTTTAGGATTGCACATTGAGAGGAATATGTACTAAGGAAGAGGACGGTTGTTTTGCACACAATATCTTGGCATAAGTAATGTGCAGCAGCCATATGGTCACTTTAGTACTTGTTCACACAAATTAAACACTACAACAATATCAAACCACATCATTAACATTCGCATTAATACCACATATGAAAGGCATTCCCATAATACTTATACAGGACATGTAGGATATAAATCTTTCTAATATGCAAATAAATCAACCATAAGGTATTTTATATTATTAATGCTAATATTCAATAACTCTCAATCAAATTATAAACATCATGTTTAAAATATTTGACTTATATTTTTTATTGTAAGAACAAACACAAAAATGGGGAATTTATTATCACAGTTAAATCCCAAATAAGTAATAGTTTTTATAATACTATTTAACTTGAACTGAAACCCCACACTTTTAAACTTCCCGCATCTCTTTTTCGTTCTTTCATTTCTTTTTCGTCACAAGCATAAGCCAACAGGTAGAGAGACGGATGCCAAGCGACTGTGAAAGTTGCCGCCTGAACGGGAATATCTGCAATTTTTTCACCTGAAACAATTTATGTTAAATAAGTATAATATTCAAAATAAATTTTAAATATTATTGTTTCAAACCTGTTTCAGTATCTCCGATATCAATCACTAAGTCTTCACTCGCCGAAGCCAACAACTGTCCATCGTGACTAAATGATAATGTTCTAACGGGCCATTCTAGACGAGAAAACACTCGAAGGCATGCTAAATTCTCCGCATCCCACAAGGAGACCAGGGCATCTGCGGATCCTGTAGCAAAATATTTGCCCGTCGGGTCGTGTTCAATACAAATACAAGTTCCAGGATGAGCTTTCAAGATTGTTTGTAGTTCCAAATTTGGATAACTAAAGCAATAAAGACAACATTATATAACATTCATTAGAGTATAATTTGAAAATGAAATACCTCAGAATATGAACACAGCCTTGTCCGTTGGTGAGGAAGAAAAGATCAGAAGAGTTGTTCCATGAGATTTCATTCACTTCAAAGTTGGACTGTTCTTCGGCAACAATTTTATTAGTTTTCGTGTCAATGAATGATACTAGATCTTCTTTATTTCCTACAGCTATGGTAGACCCGTTCGGAGACCACGCTATGTTTATGTTTTCTCCTTTGGTCGCAATCGTGGCAGCACATTTTTGAGATCTAGAAATGATTATTATTGATAAAGATGAAGTATCAGTGTGATGATGTTGAGTTATAATACCTGGTGTCCCATATCCTGACTGTCTTGTCTCCGCTGGCCGTGCTGAGCAGGTCAGGGTTAGAAGCGTGCCAGCAGAGTTGGTCCACGGAGCCGGTGTGGCCGCAGAATAAGTGTTCTTGGTTCTAGATCAGTTACATCTGTTTAGTACAAGTATAATCAGATAAACCATTATGATGAAGCACTCACCAGCCTGGCCTTGTCCAGCGTGAAGATGGCGACAGTCTTGTCAAAGGATCCTGAAGCGAGTCTCCGTCCGTCGGCCGACCAACTGACGCTGTGTACCTTGGCCGAGTGCGCGCTCTGACTGGCGCTGCCCGTGTTGCGGCTGAACAAGGAACGCAGATTCTGAACGCGACTACAAACCATTCTTCTTCTTTTATTATTCTTCTCCTTTTAATAACTGACAATTTGACAGCTGCAAACAAACACACCGGCTAAGTGTTGCAATGCTAACCAAACAGTCATTTCTACATATCCTTCATATTCAATTCAATGCATTCATTAATGATAATAACTTTAAACCCTGAACACATTACAATTATAAATTAGTTTCCCACTATTGGACAAATAATAATACCTAAAATTGAGGCTCACGTCTACGGCTTATCTATAACCAGATCCTTTATGAACATGACAATCATCGAAAATAAAAAAGTAAAGAGCGTCTAACGAAACACACAATTAAAGAAGATAAATTATAATTACGAAATAAAAAATAAATTATAAACAATAATGTTATGGCAGCACCACGTGAGAACTGTCACTTGTCACGCGTGTAGCTTAGGTTATGCGTGTCTTTCAAATTAATTTATAATTAATACATTTAATAAAGTTACTAGAGAAGATGGCGAAAGCTAAAAACAAGAAAAATACTGGCGTGTCGGACAAATTCCACACTAACAAAGCTCAAACTAAAAATAAAAAGAAATTAAATCCTTTCGAAGTCCACATTAACAGAGAAAAATTTAAGGTTTTGGGTAAAAAGTCCAAAACTGACCGAGGATTGCCAGGTGTATCTAGAGCTAAAGCTTTGCAAAAAGTGAGATTTCGCTTTACAGAGAATGAAACGATATTTCTTAAACTAAACTAATATTTATTTGTAGAGGAAAAATACCATCGGCTATGAAATGAAACTGGTAAATAAAACTAACACTTTTCTGGATAAGAGAATTGGCGAAAAGAACAACAAGCTTACTGAAGAAGAAAAAATTATGGCACGTTTTGCCGCAGAACGCATACAACAACATAAAGTAAAATCAACAAAAGAAAGTATTTACAATTTAGCCGAAGACGAAATATTGACACACAAGTAAGCGAACGAATGTTAAAAGATAATATAATTTGACATATTGGTAAATGATACATTGTTTCTCGATAATTTCAGAGGTCACACATTAGAAGAAATTGAAAAGTTTGACGACCCTCGCTCGGATGATGAAGAAGATGACGATTTCAATAAAAAGTTTGGTAACTTGGGAGATAGTTTTGTGTCGGATGCTAACTTTGGTGGAGGAGTTCTTTCCCGAAATGATAACAAAGACGGTGCCATGTCTCGCAAAGATATCATAGAACAACTGATAATAGACTCAAAAAAACGAAAACTGGAAAAGCAAAAATTGAAAGAGGAAACATTAGAGTTGACTGAAAAGCTTGATACGGAATGGAAAGACCTTCATTTGCTCGTTAATCAAAAATTCAATAAGGAAACTCCACCTGATGAACCACCATCATTGATCGACAAATTGCTCAGTGCTCGAGATAAAAAAAATGAAAATTATGATAAAACAATGAGAGAATTGAAATTTGAACCAAGAGGAACTGTAAGTATGAATAATTAAATCCTATTTTATTTATTATTAAAAACCATTTTTTTTTAAATATATTTAGCCCTCTAATCGATTGAAAAGTGAAGATGAGATTGCCAAAATTGAAAAAGAACAATTAGAAAAACTTGAAGAAGATCGTTTAGCGAGAATGAGAGGAGTTGTGGAAACGGCAAAGTCGAAACCAAATCACAGGTATTCTTTAATGATCTTTAAATTAACTATACATTTTAATTAACCAAATTTAATCTTTTTTTATTCAGATCTGCTGATGCGTTGGATGATGGATATGAAGTTGATTCAGAGCCTGATGTGATGGTTACTTATGATGCCGATGGAAAAATCGTACTGCCTGAATCAGCTGAAAAACGTATCCTATTATTATATATAATTTTTGCACTAAATTATACTAATAATATTTAATAGTTTTAGTTAAAAAAGATAATGAAGGCTCAGAAGAAGAAGAAGAAGACACGGATGAAGAAGACGAAGATGATGAGAATGATGAATCAGATGCCGATTCTCTTAACGATCTTAGAGAATCTGAATCAGAAGAATCAGATAATGAAGCGTCTTCAAAGCCTGTAGCAGGGAAAAGGAAAGCTTTAGAAAATGAAACAAATTTAAAAAAGAAGAAAGTTGAAATTAATCAAACTAATATAAATAGTACTGAGGAGTTCACTTCTAAAATTAAAGAAGAACTAATGGCCAGAAAGGCAATGATGGAGAAAGCAGCGTCAGAACTTCCTTTCACTTATGAAATGCCCGAATCATATGAAGAACTTCAAGTAACTTTCGTTATGATCTATAATTTTGAACTTAATAAGAAATTTTTATTTTGTTGAAATTTTAGGAACTTTTGATAAAACAATCACCAGATCATCAAAGTGTAATAGTAGAAAGAATCATCAAATGTAATCACCCTAAACTCGGTGAAGCTAATAAAGAAAAGTTAGCTACTCTTTTCATGTACCTTTTGCAATACGTTAATGACATTTTTACTGAGGATGTATTGTCTAACGAAGAGGATATTGTTAAATCATTCAAGGTCTTTGAACGAATATGTCCATACCTTTATGATGTAGCTGTAATGAATCCTGCACATGCCGGAAACAGCATCTTTGAAGTAATCAAAGAAAAATTTGACGACTACAAAGGAAACATGAAAGAATATCCCGGAATGGACACTATTATATTTTTCAAGCTCGTTGCATTCCTTTTCCCCACTTCTGATTTCAAACATCCCATTGTTACACCATGCTTTATAATGATTTCTGAAATTTTATCCAATGCTAAATTGACTTCAACGGTAGACGTATCAAAAGGGCTATTTTTAACAACTCTCATTCTAGAATACACAAGCCTCTCAAAAAGATTTTTACCAGCAGCATTAAATTTAATTAAAAATGTCTTATTTATGTGTGTGTCTCCGGTAAAAAAGATGAGAATTAAACCTCTACCTCCATTGAAACATCCATCTCCTCACAGTAACTTGTTGGTTATGAACTCAGACTCAAAAGTGGAAAATATTAATGGTTTACCAAAGATGAAAGTTGCAAATTTGGTTTTGGAACAAAACAGTGATGAATTTAAAATTTCGTCTTTGGTAACTGCTGCAAAACTATTCCGTGAATTTGTACAACGTTCTGTTGACATGAATGCTCAAGCACCGATATTTGATGAACATAATGAGTTATTAGATCGAATTACTTTGGCACATTATCCTGATATTATTTCGAGCTTTATTAGTGATATTAAATCTAATACTGAAAAATATGTTGATAATTTGGTTTTGAAACCTCTTCGAGATGCCAAGAAACCAAAGATGATTCGACTATACGAACCATCAGTTGAAAACAAGTAAGTGTTATTCAAATATTACAATACATAATTTGTTACTGTGCAAAATTTATATTTTAAAATTGTTTTATTATTCACAGCTTCACTGGAAAGAAGAAGAAACCCATGTCTAAAGAAAAGGTTGAACATGAAAAGCTTTTGTATAAATACAGAAAAGAAATGAAAGGTGCCCTTCGAGAAATTCGTAGAGATAAATCATTCATCAGTGCTGTTAAAATCAAAGAAAAAATACAAAGGTTTATATTATAAAATTAACAATTGAAATAACATGTATCTTAAGGATGCGTACTGATGATCAATATTTCTTATTTTTAGCGATAACCTTCGTAAACAAAAAGTCAAACAAATTTATTCTGAAGCTTCTATACAACAGGGCGAACTCAAAGCATTTGAACGTCTCAAGAAAAAAAAGAAATGATTATTTGAAATATAATAAAACATTCACAGACAAAATAAAAAAATATAATCCTCATCTATTTTTTAATCACAAACACAACTAATCTGCAACTCGGTTAAAATTAAAGGCATGTTTCGATGTAAAATTTGTAAAAATTGATGGTTTTGATTTTGTGGTAAATCTTGAAACACCAATCATCATTATCTAAATATTCCTCGAATGAAATATGCACTGTTTGCGCTTTGTTTTTATATCATAACTGCCATAGAATTTGAATAATTCTAAGAACAAACCAAAATAATTTACCATGAAATGAGAATTGTACATCAATATTTTAATTAAAAAATAAAAAAAAATCTATTTGCCTTATATTCTTCAATTAATTAACTGAGTTAATATGGTGAGTTTACTGTAGAAAGAACGTAATAATAAATATGTATAGATGAGTAGAAGCATTGTATGCAGTAGCTGTGGCAACACTGGCTGTTATTACTGTCGCCGGTGTGAAGCAACGAGTGTGTCTGGTCTGGCGTTGTTCTGTCCGCTGGTTTGTTGTGCTTTTATTATTTGTACTGCATCACTGTAGCATTATGACTATGACTATTATTATAATACTGTATATGATCGATGACTAGTCACTAGTCACTAGTCACTAGTCATTTATATTATACAGTATCGGTATGCAGTGCAGCATCCGCTCGAGTACTTTTTATAAATGTCCATATATCCTGCAAAGGCAGTGTCTGTTATTATTATTATTATTGCCGTGAACTTGTACTGAATGCTGTATTATTAGATTATGTGACTTGTTACTAGAGAGTATGTCCTCTATTATTATGGAGCCGTCACCATGACCGGCCATGACCTCTCCCTGTTCCTTGAACAATCATCATTATCAAGACAATCTTGATCATTGTGTCATTATTCAATTGATCTCATCGCAAAATCAACAAGTTTTCTTTTATTTCATCTCTGTGTAATATAATATTCCCGCGCTTCATTCGTTCTCAATAAAATGTACAATTTCTCTTTTGTATTCACTTAATCATGTAGGGTGACCATGTGTTAGGGATTCTATAAAAAAAAATATTAACACCCGCATATTTCTAATGAATTCATATTAGTTAATATATTCCTATTTTAAACGTTTTTACAAAAAAATATAATTTATGTATTTGATCAAAATTTTGACATTTGCTCTACAAACTTAAGTAGAGAAATATTTGAGTATCCTTTGTTGTTGAATTACCATATCAATATTATTCAATGCGCACAAACAAAGCACGAGATTGGTAGGTGCGGTTTTTGTTATTCAAGGCGTGGCTTCAATGTACTGATTAAAATGACAGGTGCAGTTTTATGGACATTAAGTACTTGAATCTTAGTAATATCAAGTCTCGAGTGCCGCTACTTCAAGAACCCGTTTCTATGCACACATTCCTGTCTAATGTTACAGGCAAAGCCCTTAACACTTTCAATTAATTACAAGAAGTACGTGCGTTTTTATGGCAGGAATGGATTATATTGATAAATTACCATTTCTACCAATAACGTAGTTTCCTACCCTAAAAACTTACGTGCGCTTTGTTTACAACTACTTCATAATATTATATTTGGGAAAGAAACCATAGTAAAAATAAAGGTTGTCGACATAATCTAAAGTTTTACTGTTACTAATAATATAAATTTATATATTTCAACTTTCCCATTTACACAATATGACTAAGTTTAAATAGAAAGCCGAATAATGCTTTTCTCTTTTCGAAGTTGCGATATTTACCTTTATTTATAAAAGAATGATTTTTTAAATGTAAATTGTGAATACTTACTACTATTTATTTATTCGATTTCCTAGGTGAATAAAAAATATTTAAATCCAAACTCATCAAGGCGAAAAGTTGCATTATTCATACCGCAAAACTGTATGGTTATCGCCAATAATCATCTTTCGCGGTATTTTTCGTCGTCCGCAATAATCGCTATTAATTCGTACTATCTTAACCATGCAATGGAATTATGTAAGAATCGAAATTATAGTTTCGCAACGGACCGGGCCAACCCCGAAAATATTATTACTCTAAACTCATTAAAATATTTATTGGATTTCTTATCCCATGAATTTTTCCAGTGTACATATACAAATATTTTATTAATATAAATAATTAATATTTATTGAGATTGCACTTAACATAACTAAACGCATGTATTAATTGAGTCCACGTGTAGAGAAGATGGAGAAGTAGTTGGATCTTGTCTCTCGAAACTACAGATAGCTTATCACTTACCATCCATTACCGTCTGACAAATATAACGGCAAGTCGTGTCTATTCAAATAAAATAAAAAATAGTTTTTGACCTTATTAAAGACAATTCTCAGCTATCACCGAATAATGTGTACTATTTGATCAAGTGTATGAAATGTGCTGACACAAATCTGATTTCCACAGTTGGCTTTTCAGCCTGTAATTGTGTCATCGATAATTTTATTTTGAACGAAATTGATCTAATTTCCCACTGAAATGCAACACTTGGTGACATTGAAAGTAGTATTGTGTTACACTTGTGTATTGATTTCATCTTTGTATTATTCAGGTTTTTATATAATCAACACAATATGAGTGCCGAAACAGAAGCTAAGGTTGAAGTTTCTATCAAAGAACCGCTTAGAAAGAAGTCAGGAAAAGGTGGTAATGCAGAAAAGGAATCTTTGAAAGAAGTTGAACAATCTTCTAATGGACGTTCCAAAGAGTCAGCGGTATGAAAATTGTATTTAATTTTATTGTTGATTTGTTTGATTTAAGATTTGCATATTTTACAGAAATCGGTTGATAAAGCACACCAAGAAAGCAGTGAGAATGGAACTAAAGCTAATGGCAAATCCAAAAATGCTAAACCTGATTCAAACGGTTCAACTCCACAAAATGGTAATTCTGACCATGCCGTAGTGGATATTGCTGATGATGACAGCGAAGCCCCCATCTCTGAACATGATAATGATGAACTATTCCCCGAGCTTAATTATGATGAGGAAGAAGACACCGAAGAAAGCTGTGATGTGGCATCACCAGGTTATTCTCCAGTTAGCCGCAGCATGACTAGAAGATCACAGGTATATAATTTTTTTTAAATTTAATTTTTGCATTTTCTTATTGTTTTTATGTTTCAGGCAAAAAAAATTCCTACTCCGGAAACACCCCAACCAAAGCAAGTTGAAGATCCTACTTCGTCTTCTTCGCGTCCACCTTCTAGATCGACTCCCCAACCCGATCACCCGATGGCTCTTCGTGAAAAGGTTCTGAGATTGCGAGAAGGAGTTACACCGAGACGAAACTCCAACGCTTCGGACACTAGCACGTCTAGTAAGAAAAACAAAGATAACCAACAGGCCAAAGATGATAATGAAGCTGATGGTAAATTTGCTTATTGCACATAATTTGTAGAAATAACTTAATTTCTCTTTTAATATATTCATTATATATTATTAGATAATTTAAAAAATGGTAGTCAGAGTGTTTCTGAGGAGTCTCACGCAAAGACCGATACAAATTTCTCCAAGTCCAGAATCAAGGTATCGCCTTATAGAAGGAGTATGAGACTATCTGAACAATATTCCACCCTTGCCAACTATTCTGGTAATTTCCAATAAATACAAGATGAATGCTAATTAACATCTCTTGTAGATTTACATAATTTAATTTAGTGATTAGCGAGAATGCTGAATTTTATAATCAATTGTATACTTTTAGGAAACAACTCGACACAAGACACCGATCTCATCGGAGACATTTCATCTTCGAGCCGTGACAAATCTCCGGCTCCTGACAGTGACAGTGAACAGCCAACACATTCAGAAAACAGAAACAGTTATCTCGACAGTGTCAGGTGGATTATTTTATAATAATACTATATAATATTTTTTTGAAATGATTACTTTATACTATATATTTTTTTAGAAATATTAAAGGAAGAAAGAGTTACAGACCTTTGAGAGAAGTCACATTAAGACATTTATCAGCTCAGAGATACAAGAAGAACAAACCGGATGGGGATAAAGAAAAAGAGTCCGATGAAGTCTCAATCAGCAGTGTTAACGCCACTATCGGATCAGATTGTAAGATTATTACTATAATATAATTTAATTGTTGAGGTGTTTAATGAAAAATTGTATTAGCAGATAATGCAGAAACAAGTAGTACAAAGTGGACACCCGTCGGTCATGTTGTTGGAAGGAAGCGAAGGCCGGAAGATGATGTGGCTCCATCTCCGGCTCTGATCCTGTCGGAAGGTTCCATCTCGGCTTCTCAAACCGAACAACCGCCCAGCAAAAGAATCAAGCTCCTGGGCTTTGTCGCTACCCCATTCAGACATTTGCGTGAACGAGTTGCCAGCAGTACACCGATATTTACTAGACATGCACAGGTATTATCATCATCATTATAATAATAACAATCACCAGCACAATTGATCAATATAACAGTAATGGTTAAATACTTATAACTTGCGGAGGTTAATTGTGTTTTCTCATTATTTTAGGCGAGAAGCTCATTCAAGGTGGATCCGCTGATAGGAAGCGAGACCATTGCAGATCCTGCTCCCGCAGAGCCCATGGTTGCAGATATCGTCGCTGGAAAATCAGCTGACGAGCACAGGTGGTGCTCCATCATGTAGGCCTTTTTTTTTCGAATACAATGAGATATTTCAGTACATTTTTTTTTCTACCCACCGCACAAAAAAATTTTGTATGATTGTATTTGTGTTTATAAATTATACAAATTTAATAATCTGTCATTTTACAAAGTCCCATTTCTGTTTATACAAATTTTTATTAAATAGACATATATTTTAAAAAGGAATATTGATTAAATAAAAATAATAAAGGAACATTTTCATTAGAATGCTGAATTATAAGTATTAAGATTGATATTAGCAAAGGTGTTGAACTATTGATTTAAATACATTTTCAATCACTTTTTCTTTCTATTTTGTTAAAAATTCACCGTCCCGTTTGTCATTCCGCCGTCAATTGGCTTTAATGTTTCCGATTTGTATGTGAAATTTGCTTTTTGTTATTATTATCAGTCGATTGGTAAATAATAAATAATTGTATCTACCAAAATGATGTTCATACTCTTGTGACTTTTATGTCCGATTGTAATGTTGTACACATTGAGTGTGTATCTTATATTTTTAGAGAAATGTGAAAATTCCCTCGATTTACAATATTGTTTTAGTTCAAATAAAGACAAACCCCGAAAAATATTGTTTTATTCTTAATTTATTGTAATAAAGAAAGAGTGATATTTAAAACAGACGCAGAGAAGACTTGTTTAGATTTACATATTAGAAAAGAAATGTTACGATTCCATCAATCAGTCTTTTATGGTAAGTCAGTTTCACATTTGCTCTACAAATTTAAGAAAGAGTAGATTATTGTTTCTTTTCCTTGATACAACAGCGCATTACTGCTTTATACATTTTTTTTTACATACAAATGAAGTCTGGAAAGGTCATTGTTTTGAAATTCAAATTATTCTCCTACTGTCCTATTGAATTTGTTTCACCAATAAGTAAATGTTCAGAAGCAATTAAATATAAATTTGATACAATATTTTTAAGGTCAAGGAAAATATTTCAGGGTCAATAAAATATATTGAAAATTGTGATTTGTTTGGTTATTTATGGCAATACTTCAGCTGTCAGTTGTGGTGTAATATTAATATTTATGAGTATTGTGTAAAGATAAGAAAAGGCCGGCCTGTGGTGTGTGACGTCATGGAGCAGCAACAAGAACAGTCAGTGATGGCGGGAGTCAACAGCACCTTGGCCAGGATCGCAGCAGCCGTGGCCAGAAGACCACCGGTGAGTCCTGATCTTGTCTTGATACTCATACTAGCTTTACTTAACTACATCTTCAAATCACATATGCTGTTTCAGAGTTTGCCACAAATAACACCTCGCTTAGTTTGTGTGTCCAAAACGAAACCGGTGAATCTTATATTAGAAGCTTATGCAGCCGGACAGAGACACTTCGGAGAGAACTATGTCAACGAATTGAATGAGAAAGCCAACGACCCGGTAATCTTGGAGAAATGTAAAGATATAAAATGGCATTTCATAGGCCGGCTACAGACGAACAAGATCAACAAATTACTCGGTAGTCCCAAATTATATATGGTCGAGACTATTCATTCTATAAAACTAGCCGATCAATTAAATAAGCAACAGGAAAAATATTCCGATAACGATGAAAAGCTCCAGATTTTGATCCAAGTCAACACCAGTAAAGAAGATGGTTGGAATTGTATTTTAATATCGTATTAAATCATCATTTAAGTATTTATTTTATTACAGCCAAAAACGGTATTGAAACATCCGAAGTTGTTCCAGTTGCTCGTCATATAATTGAAAATTGTAGACATCTTACATTAAAAGGATTGATGACCATCGGGCAATATGACTTTGATTGCAGTCAAGGTCCGAATCCCGATTTCATACACCTTGTAAAGTGTCGTGAGGAACTATGCAAAGAATTAGAAAAAGACCCCGGCGAATTTGAATTGTCGATGGGAATGTCCAGCGACTTTGAGCATGCGGTAATTATTACAAAACAATAATTATTCAATGAACATCTAATGAGTGTATTTTTATTTCAGATTGAACTCGGAGCAACGAGTGTTAGAGTCGGGTCAAGTATATTCGGATCTAGGCAGCCAAAACCCCAATAAAGTGTTATTTGTTTTAATTTATACAATGTTGATTTTTTGTTTTCTTAATTTACAATGTTCCTTTTATATAGAATATATAAATTTTGATAAAATAATTTTTTTAGTGTGGATGAATGTTTGTAGTTACATTTCAAGCTTAGAACTACATTAAGAAAAACACTTGAGACAGATGAAATATAAATAGCTTTAGCTTTGACAATACTATTGAGGTTCTTTGTATATTTTTATAAATGAGAATAATCATTCCTTTCAATAAACAATTTAATATTATAGTAAAAGTCTTGTCAAGGAAATGATATGATTAGTTACTATTTTTATATTTTTTCATGTGTTGAATTGTCATACATATTAAAAACACAGTTTTAATGTGAAAAACATACCTCTAATCTGGAATAGTGGAGTTTTGTAATAAAATATTTAAAACTTCATTATGACTGTCTTTCATTAAAATAAAATGCCTTAAATTTAAATATCGTCGCTGGAAAGTAAAAAGTACCTAAGCGACAATGTTGTCAATATTGAGTTATATACACCACTGGAATTGCCTTTTTTTCTGCGTCGAATAGTCGAACTGTTGAAATTAAACGATGAGTTTTACTGTCGTTTGGTCAGTGATTTTTTTTATAAAAGTGGGAAAATTTGACCAAAAAACATTAATTTTCTGAAAAGAAAGACTTGTTATTAATAACTAGGGTAATTTTAATTGAAATTTTCAATTTGTTAATGTTTTTTTATGTTCTGTCTGGTTTTTTAATAGGACGTTTATCTTTGAGTTTTGATTTCATTTTTGCCTTAAAGAAGTTTTAAAGAATTTTTTTATTTTAAAAATGAAGTATAAAAATATGGAAATTGTTATGCATTATCAAATTAAATACACCTAAAAATATATTGAAATTATTTAATATTTTGAAATGCTCTGATTTGTTTTTAATACGAAGATAATAAGTTGTTTGTTTTTCATTCGAAAGAAGTTTGAAATTTTATTAAAATTATTAATAAAATAATATAACGCGGTTTTCATGCGATGACAACACTCATCACAATATTTAAAAAGCGAGTCTCCCGATAAATACTTTTTTTGAGAATTTTCATTTATTATGCATTATTAAATATCTCTAAAATTATTTTGAAATTAATTTAATAATATTATCATTAAAATACCCGTTTCGAGATTTTAGATATGTATTAATTATGATTAAATGTTTAAATTGAATTATTTATACACCTGGCAACACTACGTTTCAAATGTCAAACAATTTGAAGTGTATATATAAAATTTTACAGATTACGATTAACTACCTTCTATTGACAGAGACATGAAATGTGTTATAGATAATGGATGAATCTACATTAGTTGCCGGTCAAATAGGACCATTTTACTATTTCGAAAAAGCCCCATTTAATAGTTTAAACAATCATTGAAAACCAACATTTTTTTACTTTTCATACATTTCGAACAAAACTGACAGCAAACATATTTCAAACGAAAGCATACGATATCTCGAAGGTATTCGATACATATTAAGGGCTACTTTCGCATATCTTCAATAATCAACAAATTTCAATGCAGTCTCACTACCAAATATTCTATTCTATTTTGAATATATGGCTCAGTTCCATAAAGACTTAAGAGCACACGGAATTTTAATGCTTGTACCCTGATATATTAAGGACTATTTTCTGTATATAGCGACTCTGTATACGCTGAGGATATTTGAAAGATTGACCCGTACAGACAGACAGTTAGACAATTATATATATACTAGGGTAATTTTAATTGAAATTTTCAATTTGTTAATGTTTTTTTATGTTCTGCCTGGTTTTTTAATAGGACGTTTATCTTTGAGTTTTGATTTCATTTTTGCTTTAAAGAATTTTTTTATTTTAAAAATGATGTATAAAAATGTGGAAATTGTTATGCATTATCAAATTAAATACACCTAAAAATATATTGAAATTATTTAATAATTTGAAATGCTCTGATTTGTTTTTAATACGAAGATAATAAGATGTTTGTTTTTTCATTCGGAAGAAGTTTGAAATTTTATTAAAATTATTAATAAAATAATATAACGCGGTTTTCATATGATGACAACACTCAATAATATTCAAAAAGCGAGTCTCCGATAAATACTTTTTTTGAGAATTTTCATTTATTATGCATTATTAAATATCTCTAAAATTATTTTGAAATTAATTAAATAATATTATCATTAAAATACCCGTTTCGAGATTTTAGATATGTATTAATTATGATTAAATATTTAAATTGAATTATTTATAGACCTGGCAACACTACGTTTCAAATGTCAAACAAATTGAAGTGTATATATAAAATTTTACAGATTACGATTAACTACCTTCTATTGACAGAGACATGAAACGTGTTATAGATAATGGATGAATCTACATTAGTTGCCGGTCAGATAGGAATAATTTACTATTTCGAAAATGTCCCATTTAATAGTTTAAACAATCATTGAAAATGAAAATTTTTTTACGTTCCATACATTTCGAATAAAACTGACAGCAAACATATTTCAAACGAAAGTATACGATATCTCGAAGGTATTCGATACATATTAAGGGCTACTTTCGCATATCTTCAATAATCAACAAATTTAAATGCAGTCTCACTACCAAATATTCTATTCCATTTTGAATATATGGCTCAGTTCCATAAAGACTTAGAGCACACGGAATTTTAATGCTTGTACCCTGATATATTAAGGACTATTTTTCTGTATATAGCGACTCTGTATACGCTGAGGATATTTGAAAGATTGACCCGTACAGACAGACAGACATATAAAATACACACAGTTAGACAATTATATATATTATAATAAGTGGTTTTATTACATTTCAAGTTGAAAAGTAATCATTTTAATATCTTCAATAGGAGTAAAGTTATGATTTTTATTATCTAAAAAATAACTTTAAAGTGCTCTACTGTAAAGTAGAACTTAATAATGTAATGTAGGAACTGTTTCCTTTCCAGCGTCGATATGATTCCAATCATAGAAATAAATATAGAGTTATTGAATATTTGGGTAAATGTGCGACCTCAAAATGTAGGACGATCAGTTTAGAGTATTTTTTGGCTGGTCCGTTATAAATAGTAAACTTATATGTGTATAGAAGAAGGAGCCACCATCACATAAAGACCACCTATAAATAGTTACCTGCTCCCGGCATTCTTCAACAACTAAACTCCACAATGCGGATTTATTTACACTCCTTGTTTTTAGTAATTCACCTATCTCTATTTATAGCCGGTTGCGTTATCCTGGTTGATTAAAAAGGAATGCCGCTGTCTAAATTTATATAAATCATGATGAAAGTGATTAAGTCTTTGATGGCAATCAGTCTTAAATCACACTTCCAGTTTCATCACATGTGAAATCAGACAGCTGACCACTTAATTTATAATCATGTGCCAATTATTCATCACACAATATTTTATTAACGTATAAATAATTATTTTGGAAGGAAAGTCCTTTTCTATCTTTCAAATCAAATCATAAAATTAATCTCATGTAAAGCGATATACTTAATTGGTAAATTTCCTTCAAAAGGCATTATTCACATCTATGAAAATCAATACCTTAACTGTTTAATTAAATAATTAATTGTTTGTCCCCATTTTTTTACAAAAAAAGTTGGTCAAAATGACATACACTTTTTAAAAATGATTTCCTTTTTGTTCAGATGTTCAATATGTAATTTTAATAATAAACAATTCAAAAAAATCACATTTTAAGTTTATGTATAAAATAGCAAATGAGGGTAAATGGTCCACACTGCTGTATTTATGAAATTCATCTATATTTAAACAAAATTTTCTTGGAAAATTCTGCCTGTAAACAGTGAGGACCGTTTACCACCATTTGCTATGTTATAAATAATTTTATAGAGCAGGGGTGGGCAATATTTTTATATTAAGGGGAAAATTCAGGGATTTCAAAGAAATGGCACTTTTTAATATTTTTTTAAATTCGGATGTTAATTTTGTAGTTGCTCAATTAAAAAGATTATACATTTTTATCCAAATTACATTTTAAAACAATGTTTCTTCTAATGAAATAATGGCAGTATTGCAAATATGTAATTAATCGTCCAAATCCACTGGTAAAATTTTCAATAATAAATAGTTTTGAGACTAATACTTGTTTTTTTAACAAATTTTAATTCAAGAATAAATTGCATAATATAAATAAGGAATACATAATATAGTTTTCTTTATTGGCACTGGTCGGGAATCACAGAGGAAACATTCCAATTTATTTTTAACACCAAACCAATGATTCACATCCATATTATAGATTATCCCACAAAACAGCAGAACAACAATAATAAAAAATATATAATCGAGAATGTCAAATGTTTGCCAGGTTTAATTGCGATGGCTCTATTAAAATAAGATGTCTGTATTATTAATATCCAAAGTTCAATGTCAGTAACAATTAGCTTTTAAATCAAGCAGAATATTTCTTTAAAATTGGCACAGATTCAATATTTTTTCCAGTAGCGTCTGATGAATCACAGTCTGCATTAAAATTGTGATTTGTTGAATTGTTTAATATTTAATATCAAATATAAGTCCAGGTTGACATTGTTCCCGGCGAAGTTATTTTTGTTTAACACAGTTTTGTAGATATTTCACTTTCTACGCCCAGCTTTTACGAAAATAGTATTCATTTATTGAATTTTATTAATCTGCGCATGAAAATATTTTAGGGTATCGCAATAATAATAATATATTTTTTTTAAAAGACAATATTCATTCGACTTCACTACTGGGTACTTCACAGAAACAGCTGATTTTAAGATGGCGACCCCAAAATCGATTCCAAAAGCACCAAATCTTTTTAAGAATTTTTTTTTCAAGGTAAGTCAAGTAGGTACCAAAATCAATTTAAAAAAAAAATATAAATGTTAACCTACCCTTTTGTTTGTAGATCCAATATCAAAAAATAGCAGAACTAAATTACCTCAAACGGCTGTGATTGGTAGTGGCGATTAATTAGTCACATTATAATCTTATTATTGATACATCACTAATCACAGCCACTTCACTGTTTTCTTTCTACAAGTCGATTTCTTCAAAGGGTGAGCTACACAATTTGAGAGTTATATATTTTTGTGCAGCACTTGTTGACGTTTGACTCCTGAGTTAGGTAACTCACCCTTTAACGAAACCGATCCTAAATTATTTTTATTTCCTTCCCGGCTAAATGAATTCTTTAAAAATATTTTAACTTCATTAGAATACACCTTGTATTCAGAATGAATATTTTCCTCAATAAACAATATTTAATGTCAATTTTTGTTTTAAAAAAGTTGCCCTCCAATAATTGAGATTGCTGTATTTATTATTAAATTATTTAAATTGTACAATTTAATGGTAAATATTAATAAAATTGCATAATGTATTATAAAGGATTTGAAGCAATGGCGTAGGTCATGAAGATATTCTGATCCAGTTGACATTTTAGCTAAATTTAGTCCAGTAGTTAAGGTGACATTTACAATTGCCTCTCTACATTCTGTATTATCATATTATATTATTTAGATCTTACTATAAACTATTATTTTAATATTGTGAAAGTAAAGTAACTAAGGATTTCTTTAAAATTTATTTTAAACATCTCAAAACCCCGTGAACTGTATTATGATTTTTACAATGTTTCATTTTACGATGATTTAAAAAAAACTTATCTAAAATCAATCAATCGTTTCATTTGATCAATAGAATCTAAAAATGTACAAAAAATATTAAAAATAAATTATTTATTCATATTTACGAATTAATGTACACAATTCTTCACGCACACATATTTGTATAGAAACTACTATGTGTTTATTAAAATTTATTATTGATTTATAAAATATATAGTATAAGGTTGTGTATAGAATAACAAATGGGGTCAATGGGTCTCTCTGCAACGGGGAAACTGATTTATCCCCATTTGCTATTCTATACATAATAAATATTCTTTGCTTTATGGATCAATCAGAAATTAAATTTTTAACATTGTATTTTTTATCAAAATTACTTCATGAAAGTGCCAAAGAATTAAAAAAAAAGTTATCTTAACTATATTTTATTTATATATTATTGATTTGGAATTATGGCCGAGAATAGATTATTTAAAAATAAATCAGAAGATTATTACGATATTATTCATCTTACAATATGCATTTCAATTCTAGTTAATCCTTAAATTTATATTATTGTCATTAATTAAATTGGTTATCCAATTTATTGTATAAAAAAGTATGTATTACAATTTATGGCTTTACAAATAAAAATTATTCCCAAATTAAAATCCATCCCAAATATTACAGGAGATAATTTTTTTTTTTTTTTCACCTTGTTTTAATCACCACTACCACAAATGAATGAATATATCGATTTTGTTGCTGTTAAAATATTTTACATTAACTATGCGAAAAGAGAAGTTCATAGTAAGTTTAATTATGATTTTTATGTTTCTTTCAGATAAGCTACATAAATGGAAAAAGGTGGTTGTTTTGAAATCAAATTTGGGCCCTCATCTTGGAATCAGCTGTTTCTATCAAATAGGTAGTAGTGGATGTCACGTTGCCGCGTTTCTGTTAAATACGTCTTGAATAAAGAACTCATTAATTTTTTTTTTATTTACAGTTAATTAGGTCTGGTTTTTTCAACCCATGTTAAATCTCGAGCTCATGTCACTCGGTGTTTTACGCGCCAAATGCGTTTCTTCAAGATGTATCTCGTGCTACCAGCTGTCAAATCTTAGTTCGCCAATATCGGCGTGCTATAGCTAAATCTCGAGCTCGTGCTATATTTCCCCCTCCATTCCAGTTTCGTGACGAACTCGTCGGTTTGTCTCGAGTCGCCTGTATGCAAGTTCTCCAAATGCTTGCGATACAAACATCACAACCGCTCGGTTTTAGCTTCAGTATCGTTTCAAGAAACGGAATATTTGTATATGACACGAGATTCGCACAATCTCTTGCCACGTTGCACACGATTTAAGACGGGTTGAAGAAATCGGCCCTTAGGGTACGACCTGTTTAATATGTATTTATAAAAAACAACATGTTACTAAAAGCCCCTCGAATAAATAAATAAAATAGTCCACACCGTGTAGTATTTTTCGATAATAACTAATAATTTTTTTTTAGGAGAGTGGGGGTCGTACGCGGGGGTAAAAAGTGTGAATAAATTTAACAAAATAGCCAGGCCAGACATAAAGGAGTAAGCTAAAGACGTCAAGGGGGTGTGATTAGAGTTGTGGTGGATAGTGTTAAGGGTTAATTAAGAGCGAGCGTGTGTCATATTACACGCAAAGTGGTAGAGAGTGAGACACAATGCCGCGTAGCCATTTTTATCAGGGGGCAGAGTGGAGTCGATTCCCGGCACCAGAACTAAATATAACTAAAATAGCGGCGACTAAATATGGGTGGTGGACATAGCCCCCACTTTGAGGCCCCAGCCTTCCTGTAGTGGGTCGGTACTTTGCTCCAACCAGTCGGTGTCCGCACTGCCCAATAGTCACTCGCTCTCTGCCCCAACCACCCCAACCACTCAACTACAATGGTGAGTTATTGCACTACACAACTACGACGAACGAGTGATTGTTGCTATTTATTGTGACCATAGTGATTGCATTCCTAACAAAACCAGGAACACACAACCCACACATCTTATCAGTGATCTATCTCCACGGATGCTGCTAGTGATGACCAATCACAACGATTCATCTCAATTATGAGCCTTTAGCAAGTCAACGAACCAAGTGATTAGAACCAATCAATGTGGTACAATTTTACACAAGGGTATTGAAATTAACTTAATGGACTTTCATAAATAGTGTTTTCAAATATGAATATCCCTATTGGTGTTCTGAAAAAAACACTGTAAATTATATTATTCAAAAAAACTTGACAGTTTTCAAGGAGAGAATAAAAATAATTTAACATATTATTAAATGATTGAATATTTTGTTGCAAAACTTATTATACCCAAAGATTATGAACACAAAAACATATGCACAAATTGACAGTTTAAATAGAGATATTCATTATTAATATGTAAGATTATTATTAATCTTGGGTTACAAGAAGTTGACATCATTAAGAGTACAACTGCATTTTTGTAGATATATTTTTGTGTTGATAAGCCATTGATTTGTAAAATAAAATTTATGAAAATTTGATTGTCCGTGGTTCTTGTGCAAGAATAGTAGATTTTTTTCATGAAAACGTTACATTGGGAACGTTGAATTGGTATTTAAAAAAAACGTATCTACAAATTGTAAAAGATAATTAACACATTTATTATTGATATAAGTTTTTAAGTAAGTAATAAGACTATGACATTATTACAAAGCTTCGGTTACAATTAGAACAAGAGTACAACTGCATTTTTGTGTTGATAAGCCATTGAATTGTAATCTGAAATTTATGAAAACTTGATTATTCGTTGTTCTTGTACAAGAATAATAGATTTTTTAGATGAAAACGTTACATTAGCAACTTGGAATTGTACCAAAAAATATAAGTTTGGCTATCATTGAATGTACAAAATATGTCGTATTAGACTTCATTATAATAAGACTATGGCATTGTTATAAAGCTTGGGTTACGATTAGTTAAGAGTAAATGTGCATATTTGATTTTATGTGTTGATTGTGAAGCCATTTTTCTAAGAAAATGTGTAGATTTGGACCTTGGAATGGTGTTTTTCGGTTTTGTATGAGATCGTGTCTGGTTACTGTGTCTATTTGCGTCATTGCGGTACGGGATTCTATTCCTGGAGCAGCTGATGGACCCGACTTTATATGGAAGTCTGCCAGCTAATACAATCATCATCATCACATATCGGCTTACAATACATCATGCGATAATAAGATAATCATTACAAAAGATAAATAACAACGTAGTCACTTTTAATACTTTCATATATTAGGATTGGATAACATCTGGAACAAAACTATTGTGTAATAATTTAATATGATTGGGTGTTATTAATAGTATTTTACATAAGCAGGCCAAATATCAACGAGTAGACGAGTCTGAGTGAGATTATCTTCTGTCAAACTCAACTACTTGGTCCGCCATCTTGATATTTAAACATCCAGTTGTATGGCCTGCTAATATATCAGTTGTATTAGTAACCGTAGGGCCGTATTCAATTTAATAGTGTGTTAGTGAGACGTGCGTGTACCAATAGTCTGAAGCTTGGTACTATTGGTGTACACGCACATGCACCGCACGCACACTCTCTCATTACACTATTATATTATTGAATACGGCCCTAAGAGTAAAACTGCATATTTAAGACAAGCTGTCATCAAATTTTTATAATTTAAATAATAAGTAAAATTGTACTGATAAATGTTAAAGAATCTAGACAAAAATAAATGCCGCAATAGACTAGGCTAACTCTAATTCTAAGAGTAAGATAGAGTCACGATATGGTAGTAATCATAGATATAAACATTAGATATCGCATTGCATATAATGAAGTCATGAAGCCCGTGTATTGTTGCACTCTTTTCTACTATTCAATAAAGGCATAAGGGTCTCTCCCTCAGTCAACACTGAGAGTGGTTGTGACAATATTTTGCGATTAAAACGCAATAATTTTTGAAACATGTTAAAGAAGTAGTGTTTGGTAAAAAGTGAGGCTAGATGTATTTGAGTGTATGTTTGAGTCCATATGACATGTAGTAACAATGCATTTACCCATTTTACTGTGAAATATAACTGAAGATATGAAGAGACATGTTTACAGTATAATGTTTGACAAGTATAACTGATGTTTTTTGGTTACTTGATGTACTTGAAGTAAACACGCATTTACCCACTCGTGCCATATCTTATGTTTATATCTATGGGTTAAACTAAACGTGTGTGTTTGACTTTAGGGTTGGAAATAAAATGTAAAGTATATGATGTGTTTATTATAGGCGGATGCGGATAAGAAGATCAAGAAGAAGAAGGCGAAGGAGAGCGCACCAGCTGAAGAGGCCCCAGCTCCTGCTGCTGAAACTCCCGCCAGCCCTGGAGATTCCCAGAGACAGTCTTCCAGAGGATCCCGCAAGGCCAAGAGGACCGGCTCCAATGTCTTCTCCATGTTCTCCCAGAGGCAGGTCGCCGAATTCAAGGAGGTATGATAACACGACTCATGATATAACGCATTCCTCGATATAACGACATGTTTCAATTCCCTTGACACTCCAATCTATACCTCTATAATCGAAGTTTAATTTTAAAAAACTATATAAAGCGAAGTTTTGAATAGTATCTAGGAAAGCACAAAGATGTATAAAAAGAACAGTACTGTCTAAAGTTGTTACAAATTCTTGTGTTCTTCCTTTCAAAATCCTTTGTACTTCTATGGACTTATATAGCCAATTTTTTTTCATTGATTTATCACTAGATACAAGATGGCATAATTATCTCATTTTCGAAAAAAGTGGACTGTTATTAGCGCACGCCCTTCATATGTAATATGAGTGCTTGTGAAGTGTGCGAAAAATAAGCAACCTCGATATAACGAATCGAGGATTTTTCATTCCCCTTGAGCTTCGTTATATTTGTCATGTTGTAATGTGTGTGTGTGTTGTGATTGCAGGCCTTCCAACTGATGGATCATGACAAAGATGGCATTATTGGCAAGAATGACCTCCGCGCCACGTTCGACTCCTTGGGTCGCCTGGCCTCAGAAAAGGAGCTCGACGAGATGGTGAACGAGGCTCCAGGGCCCATCAACTTCACCCAGCTGTTGAGCTTGTTCGCCGCCAGGATGGCCGGTGGATCTGACGAAGACGATGTCGTGATCGGCGCCTTCAAGTCCTTCGACGAGGAGGGCAAGATCGACTCCGAGAGGCTGCGCCACGCCCTCATGACCTGGGGAGACAAGTTCTCCGCCAAGGAAGTGGACGAGGCCTACGACCAGATGGACATTGACGACAAGGGCTACATTGACACCGCCAGGCTCATCTCCATGCTCACATCCTCGGCCGAGGAGGAGGAAGGTGCTGAGGCCGCGTAAGCACCTCCATCATCACAACGACCAACATCCACTCTACCTATAATATATAACAACTATCATGGCGTGACGGTCGCCATCATCTAATATTAATACTATTCAATCATCGACACGTCACACAACACAATTTTTATAATCGACAGACACATACACATATATACATAATATGTATCACTTCCAAACTGTAATTTATACTATAATTTATATATTTATTTATTATTATATATGTATGTTATATTGTATTTATTAAATGATTATTGATGCGCGGTAAATAATATAATAATTTGTTGACATTGTGTTTTTCATTTCTTCGTCCGAGCTGGTGATAAAGACATTTACAATCTTTTCAAAACGTGATCATCATCGTTCATTTTTTTGTAATTTTGAACATCTTTTTACAAAATAAAATTTGTTAATGAATGCCCTTTTCTTATTTGTTATTTTCCGACAAGGCCAAAAATCAAACGTATTTAATTAATTAGCATTATAGATCAGGGGATAAGACGCGTGGCTACAAATACTGTGGTCATTCGTCCGATTCCCTCTCAAGAAAAAAATATCGGTTATTACGACTGGGAGATCGGGAATAATGTTAATAAAGAACCGATCGATCGTCTTGATCCAGGTTTACTCTGCTTTCGTGTATTGTAAGGTAAATACTGATTATTAAGTGGGTGACCTGCGTAATTAGTAGCAATTAACACGTTGTTGTGCCTAAAAACCCTCTCTAAAGCCTCTTGGGGCTTAAATAAATAAATATACCTCAAAATGAAGTAAAAGCATTACCTAATTGAAATATAACAATTACAAGAACATATGCCTTTTAAAAACTGAAGATATATGTTATTGTATGATGATATCATCAGTTTTTCCCGACAAAAAAAACAAACATACAATATTGTCGGCTTTCTTTGCAGACTGCGAACTCTTGATGTGAAAATATTGGAAAGTGTCCATAAAAAAAAATGAAACTCAATTTCATATAGTATTTAAAAAAATGCATCTTTAAGAAATAGTTTGTTGTTTCTTCTGTTTTTTTTTGCAAAATTTTAATGTTAAAAAATAAATATGTATTAACACACTACAATTATATTTAAAAACCCCTTTTATTAAGAAAAATCGTTAATACGTTAATAAAATTAAAAAAATTAAGGTGGACTTTGGTAAAAATATTTTGTGGAGAGGCAAATAAAAATATTTTAATAATTTTGAATTGGTATATTTTCGCGATCTCTTACTATTTGGTATAATTTGCCGAAATTGGATTGGATTTGTATAAAATATTTTTTAATAGATTTAATTTTGTACCCAATTTGGACTTAAATGTCAAGTCATAATAATAATGAATATTGACTTATTCAATTGATTAGTGGTATGAATATTATATTTTTTATTCGACAAACTGAATTCGACGATAAATGTGATGTTGTGGCCAACTTTCACCACGCAACTGTCAAAGTGAACAAGTCTAGGCCATGGCTGGAAAATAACATATTTTAGTCATTAAACATGATTCAATAACCATTATTCTGTGATAAAATATCCCAAAAGTGTTTGTAAAACGCGTTTAGTGTTTAGGCAATATGCATTTATGTGCAGTGTATCTTCTATTGGCTATTATTGTTTCTCAAGGTAAACCAATTAATTAAATCTATTTAATATCACAATTTATTATACTATTAATCATATCCAGTAAGATAAATCTTTGAATGGTGAAAATTTAAATAAATTGTAATAAGATATCAACGCGCGCAATCGTAAAACCCAAATTGTCGACGTGTTGATATCAATTTACTAATTATATTGAAATATTTTAAATAATTAATGATATTTCAGGTGAAAGTGTTGTATTAAGGGCTTATTTATCCCAACATGGATTGCATGGAGAGATTGAATTTTCAAAAAAGTCTGACTCTACAATTAGTATCAGAACTAATTTAAAACCAACGTTAGAATTTCCAGAGCAGGTATGGGAATGGTCTATTCGGGAATTTCCAGTTGACTATACTGAAATTGATGAAGACAGATGTGAAGATTCGAGATTGGGAAAGGAAATTATCAATCTCACAAATGAAATTGGTTATTTGACATTGCCTGGAAATGAAAGTGTTGAATATGAGAGTCTGAACAATTTGATCGGTGTGCATGGATTTTGGGGAAAAACACTTCTTTTGCAGTCACCAGAAAACAAAAAGAGGCTATGTGCTACTATAGTTTCCAATGATAGAAGTGTAGAAAGAGTTGCCGAAGCCAAGTTTGACTCTCCAATAGCCGGCTCCATATATTTTAGATGGATCGCTTCCAAAGAATTCGATCACACCGACACATTTATTCAAACAGATCTCTATCATACATCTAACATAGATCCAAAAGCAGAAGAATTTACTCAACACAGTTGGAAATTATTTGTTACCGATATATTTGACTCAAAAAAAGATAAATCTGAGGAAAACTGTAATATTCTACAGTTAGTATTTGATCCAGAAAATAAGGGTCCTAATAAAGGTATCGGTGATATTGATGATAGATTAGGCAAAGTGAAAGTGGCCGTTGATGCTACACAAAAGAGAATTAAAACACTTTATAGAGATGACGGATTGACTTTACTCCCTAGTGATTTGGAAGGACCGCACAGAACTTTATACATAGTCTTGTATGACAATAAACATAAAGATAGTTTCTTGGCTTGTGCAAAAATTAGACATCACCAAGAAAGACTTGCCAAGTATGTTTTGTTTATATTACTTATACATACACTGAGAATAGAATACTTTGATTTATTCATTTTAGGGTGATAATTAACTCTCACGGTATTAAAGGTGAAGTAGAGTTAAGGCAACAGTCTCGCTTTGATCCTACATGGGTAAACTTCAATATATCTGCATCCGATGATAACTATGAGAAATCTCTCCGATACGCTAGTTCTGTTTTGACTTATGAAATAGATGAACTGCCACTGATACCCACTCAAACGTTTAAGGAAAAAATTGATTTATGCAGCACAACGGGATCAGTTTACAATCCAAGAAATATTGATGTGAAAAGATCTCCTCCACCAGGTATGAATTTATAAAAATAAATTGATTAAGATTTCACAGTGTGTATTTTTTTCAGGAATGGGAACTCAGGACCAATATGCTCTTGGTGATTTATTGGGCAAACTAAAAGATAGAACAGAATATTTAAATCACAAATACTTACTGCCCGGATTAAGTAATGAGTTGAGTGGATCCTATTGGGATATATTTCTTCCATTGCAAGGACCACACAGTGTAGTTCACAGATCTCTTCTAATTAAACGGTGGGCTTGATTGAATCATTTTATGATTGAGTAATGAATAAGTTCATAAGAAATATCTTTTCAGTTATGAAGAAAATCCTACTCTTTGTGGATCTGTAGCTCTTTACAATTCTAATACAAAATATCAGACACAACTGTTTACTGCTCAAGTTCTGCTTCGGTATCCTTTAGTTGGAAGAGTGATTCTTCGACAGCCAAAAGATCAACCTTGGACTGATACTTCGATACTGTTTGAATATTTGGTTCATGCAGATGGTGCCAACTTGAATAATTCATTTGAACATCGGTGGGCGATTCATGATTTTCCACCCAATCAAGACTTCTACAATTGGACGGGCCGGTGTTTGAGTGCCGGTGGTATTTATAACCCTCATGAGGTTGATTTTGATAGCAAGGCTCCAGAAAAAACATGCACATTCCTTAATATTGGACGGTGCAGAGTTGGAGATTTATCTACAAGGTTAAATAAGCAATCTCAAATTTCATATTATAGATAATTTATTTGTGATTTTATTTAGGCACGGGACTTTGGGAGTTGCTGGAAAGAAAATAAATAGTGCTAAAATATCAAGAAAGTTGTTTACTGATATTTCAATACCCTTGAGTGGTGCTAAATCTGTAGTGGGTAAATCATTAGTCATATATGATGATCACGGCCCAGTCGCAAGAGGAGAAAGAATGGCTTGTTCAATGTAGTTACAATTTATGTATGCTTAGACTAATATACAAAAAAATTTCATAATGATTATTTTTAGTATTGGGGGGCATTATAGAAGAAAAGCAGTAGCCAAAGATTGGTTCGGTAATGGAATACCGGTAGATATCACAGGAAAAATTGAATTTCTTCAACAGACTGAATATGATTTAACTAATCTTGAAGTTGATATTGAAGGATTATCAAATGTTAATGGATATCGCATTCATATGGTAAGAATTATTTTTTAATGTGTTAATAATAATGTGTAAATATTTTAAATATATGATTTTTTTTTATAGATGCCCGTAGAAGAAGATTTAGAATTTCCTTGTGAACAAACTTCACTTTATGATACATTCGATCCTCTTGACATTAATTCTCTCAATTCACCACTGCCTGCTAAAGGTTTGTCATATAATAAAACCGAGGAAGAATATATGTATTTCAAAAATATTTATTACAGGTACAACCGATCAATATAAATTGGGTGATTTGAGTGGTAAATTTGGCATACTTGACGGACATAAACAGTATATGGGGTATTACAATGATTCTTTATTACCCTTGTTTGGCCCTAGAAGTATTTTGGGTAGATCTATTGTCAGAAAGTAAGTACATTTCACACCTTTCTTATATCCTTTTTGTAATAATAATCGTCAAATCTATTACAGAATGATGACTTAAGTTGGGCTTGCTCATCAATTGAAAGAGGCTACAGTCCGTCCGAAGCGAGAGAGCTTAGAGCAATTGCCTCGTTCCATCATCCCGCAGGCTTTGCATATGGATATATTCGTATGAAACAGTTAATCTATAATGATGGAAGTCAAAGTGATACGACAATTGAAGTCAAACTTCGTCATCCCGGAGTCAGGGATCGCAACATTGTAAGATATAAAATATTGATACTTAGGTACATATTTATTACAATATACATAATTGTAATTATTATTTAAGACACGAAACCACAATTGGGCAATATTTGTGAATCCGGTTGGAGTCGATGCAGCAGTTAAGACTACGGGTACTAGATGTGTTGCTGGGGGATATCGGTGGAATCCATTTTATACTCAACTTGCCGATCCATTAAATGTAAGATGATATATTTTTGTAGTACCTTGTAAGTATTTGATATACATTTGTATTTTAAAATATAGGAAGATTTATATAATCAAGAATGTGGTCCAGATAATCCTTTGAGATGTCATGTTGGAGATTTATCTGCAAGACTAGGAACAATAGGTGAATTTATATTACATTTCAAAGTTTTGACAGTATAAATACTTTGAATGTTGTTGGAAATAATGATTGATATTTCAGATATCGGCTTAGGCAGACAGATGTTTACTGAATCTAATCTTCCGTTAGAAGGAAAAGTCAGTGCCCTTGGTAGGTCTATCGTTATCATGGGTCCCGAGAGAGGATCAGAAAGATTTGCATGTGCTAATATTGAACCGGATAATGATATTGTAAAATATGCAAACATTCGAAGACCTCCACGTTTTGTAGTGTAAGAATCACTTGTTTACATTTAAAATATTTTCAGTCCAATTTTGTAAAATACTAACTGAAATTTATAGAACACAATTCATTGAAGATGTGCGCAAGGTAATGGGAGTTCCTGATTGGATGCTCACAATTGATTCCCGTCGAACAAAGAATCTTCATCATGATGGATGTGTTCAATTATTTTTGCATTTCAAAGGACCTCAGGTAAATTTTCCTAAATTAAAAATTCAAATTTTAGTGACAATTTAAAAAATAAATATTTTACAGGCAAATCAGTTAGAAAGGATTTCTCAAAACTCATGTCTTCAGGTAAATTAGACAATCCCAGTGTTTATATTCCTGGATATATTGACACCAAAAGAAAGAAGACAATATCATACAAACAATGTGGCGTAAGAGATCCAAATGAAAAATGTAAGTTATTCTATCTATTTGATTTATGTATAAAAATATTCATTTTTAATAAAACTTAATATTTTTCCAGCATCAAATCGAAAGTCATTCTTTTTCTCCACAAATGGTGCTCCATCAAAATACTCATATTCCATAATTTATATTAGTCTCGTCACAATTGTGCAATATTTTATGTGAAAACATTAATCCAGATTGAATGATTTATTATAAAGATTACTGTTATTATTTACAAATAAATGTTTAAATAAAATTTTAATTGTTCAGTTTTTTCAATACTGTGCTACCGACTTGTACACCGTCCACTAACAAAACCAACTTTTCACGATAATGATGATCGATTAGATCGTTGATTGTTAAAAAGCTCTGTTCGTTTGTTTTTTTAAATCCGAGTGCAAAGCGGCCGTCTTGTCTTCTTCTGCATCCGATATTATAAATCCTTCCTTGATATGTCAGTGTAATTGTATATGCATGTATTGGCTATAAAAAATATATATATCTTTACTTCTACTTCTTTAAGTCTTTTAATTTGGTATGAAATAGTTGATCTTACTTGACTAGATGGTCTTAGGATGAAAGTTCCATCAGCATGTCCTTCCAAGAGTATGACGGCTTCTTGTCTGCTCACTTCCATATAGAAAAACTCATTTTCAACAGGAATTGGCAATGGTCTCTCTGACATATTGTTTCTTCTAGTTAATTCAATTCTATTCTTCAAACTATCATTCCATCTTGAAAAAACTTAAGCATGTGTATCAAAAGAAACTAATTACGTTTTAAATTTACCTTTGCAAGTTGCTGAACGGTTTGTCATTGTTATTACAAATTTCAGTTTTGTTCGGTATTATGATCGGTCGTGGTTTCCTCGGTGCTGGAATCGGATGAATAAGAACATGTTTTGAAGTGGTCGAAGGAGAATCATTATTGTTCGATAACATAGCCTTTTCTTCTCGTATTACGTTATCTGATTCTATAAATTTCATTAAAAAATGTGTTTGAAAAAATGTTACATTGATTACATATACTTTTAAAGAGACCTTTAACTTTTGAAGAGGTTCTCCTCATGAATGTAAAACAAATCAAATCAGCTATTTCACTACAAGCACGAACTCCCAGATTCACTAATACTGGACATGCAAATTTTACACATAAACACATCTTATCATTCAAATCCCAACTATCCAAAGCGAGTGGCCGAATCGAACTGAATAATTTGTTTTTCCACTTTGCACATATGATTTTTCGCACGTGATGTTCTTAGAATTGTGTTATTTGTAAACACAGATTTCCGCCACATATTTACGTAAAATAAATTGATTGAATCCCGACTGTATTCATCGAGAAGTTGAAAAGAAATGATGAATAAAATGTTGATGTAATGAACTCTATGAGAAATGAAAAACGAAAAAGTACCCAAGTATGTATGAAGTAACATGTGGCACTTTATAGCGCTGAGATCTTACAGTTAAATTACATTATTAAAATAAACATAGATTAATTTGAATAGAACTTAATTCAGTATCATAAGCCATCATAAAAAATCCAATATAATTTCTCAGTACTTTTTGTGATTTCTCTTTGCTTAAATTCAATAAAAAATAATTGCACATAATATAATATGTATTATAAATAAATAATGCTTATTACGACTGGTAGATCGGGAATAATGTTAATAATATATCGATCATTTTTTTATTACATAATTTTAGTAATATTATACCGACAGGTATTGAAAAAATAATTACTACTTTCTTGTGTCAAAAAATCAGCCCCTCGTGTCCTATATAAAATATAATAATATATAATATCACACAAGGAAAATATCAGAATAAGTAGGTGTAGTAATTAATTAAATTATAAATAAAATACATTTATGTTAAAATTATAAATAATTAAGTGCCACGCTCATTTCATAAGAAAGCGATGAATAAAATAAATCAAGTAAAAGGAATATGATTCCCATGTTGAAGAAAAGACACCAGATGTTTGAGATCTACAATGTTATTGTAGACTGTAGTCTTCTTTTTAGTTGTTTTTACACCCAATGCTTAGTTCAACGTTTAATTTGTATTAAATATTTAATATCTCACCTACCCCTTTGTTTGTTAACAAGACTATCCTTATAGAAATTCTTGGCTGCTTCTTCTAATACTTGTTCCATGATCGTCCCTTTCTCGGAAGGCGGAATACTTCGTGGCTCCAAATATTCTTCAACAGCTAAAGAAGCATAAGATTCATAGCAAACATTGTCCAAGACATCTTTGAGGTCCAGACTGAGATTATCCAAAGCTTCTTTAACGACTTGTTGGGCAAATTGTATGTGAGATTCCTCTTTGACTGGAGAATAGCAATCGTTGTAAATCCCCACATCGATATTTATCAAGTCCAATTCCGGAAGATGCTTGTACTTTTGCGACAATGTTGGCTCTTGTTTAACATTATTCAAATTGTAGTCTTTATTATTTTTTGTCGATTTTAATTTCTTGGATGATTTTGATTTAACCTCACTGGCTTCTTTCTTCAGGGATGTTGGTTTCTTCAATACTCTTTCTATTATTCCAATCCTCTTCTTGTTTTTAGTATTTTTGTACACTAGTTCTTCGTAGGGATTCTCTAAAATATTTAAACTTCCATCAGAATGCCTCCTAACTTTCCAGTGCTCCCTCATCATTTCGTAGTAGCCTCTGTCTGTGATTGTTTCTTCAGAACTGATTTCTATACTTGCTTGCATTGTTTCATAAGGATGTAGTTTCCTGACTACGTTTTCCAGGCTTTTGCTGTACAGAAAACTTTTCGGAGCTTTCAGATTTTTGAAAATATCCAAGCTTTCAATTGGTTTCTCCTTGAGACTGGAAGATCTGATGGGTTTTGCTGGGATTTTATCACAACCATTAATATTCATATCCATATAATGATTCTGTAACATTGGTTCTTTGTTTATACCAATTTCAGGGCATTCATCAACCCACACTCTTTTCACTGTAAATCGAGATATTTTAAAGACTTCAGTATTCAATTTGTAAGTCTTCTCCACATTCAGAGCATTCGGATGCTTTTCCAAGTTTTGATTTTTGCACGATTCTTTTGTTATATTACATTTAATTGAACTCTTGGTGGGGTTTTTATCGAAGAGATTTTCGATTCTATTGTCATCTTCGATGCTGGATTTCCTATGTAAATATTTTTGTGGATTGTCATTGAGGTCTTTAATTACGGCCATGAATTTTTTCACATTTAACTTCGGTCTCCAAAGAGCAACAATACCTTCAGATAAATTCTGAAAATATATATATGTAAATTATTTAGCTATTGGTCGTGATGGATACAATAATTCTTACTAATAATTTTAAGCCGTCTAGAGATTTGGCGTCTGCGAAAGCGGTGAACTCTTTCAGATTATTCTTGTTGAGGAATTCCTTGACTTCATCCAGATTCCACTTCCTCAGGGTGTTGAGCAATGCTAACTTGTTCCTTTGTTCGTTCATCTCACATATTATTTATTAAATGAGGATAAAACACACGAGTGATGATGCAGAGTGAGAAATGTAATGTGAACTACAGGAGTGAGGCCAAAAGTTGAACGAGATTAATTGGTGCTCTCTTAATTGGTCGCCTGGATCAAACAGGGTTCACATAGTTTTTATTTAAAAATAATGTATTATTTTAATTAGAATCAAATACTTATTTTCAATTAATTTAAGAGGAGGTTGGGTACATTTTTTTTTTAAATTAATTGATCTAGACATAATTGCTAACCGATGTAGTTTTTTTTTTAATTTGCTTCAACAATTCCATGCTAATCGCCTTTATATTATTATTTCAATATATTTATAATATGGCCAGATAGTTATTTATTAAATTTCTCATAGTTGAAATTAGTTATTGATTGTCATCTTGGTTATGAGACGTTTGGATCAGTTTTGCCCAAACCGATAACATATTATAATTATAATTTTAGCAATGCAATTTTTTTTTATTTATATACCTACATGTACAAAAATCCTACATATCACAAACTGTTCATAACAGTCTTTTTTGTCTACTAACCGCACTGTTTTTATTTTTTTTGTATTCAACCCACGTTTCTTCAACCTTATTGTCATCTACTATAGCCATTTTAAATTGTTGTTGACTTAGTGTTTTTCTATGTACATAATATATACCTTAAGTTATTGGTAAACCACGGTTTTAATTAATGGGTATGGAGTAATTTATAAAAAAATTCTCTCCTCACCTAAGTTTGGTTCATTAGTTACCTCACACAGGATATAATCACTCTAGTCATATCTTATATTATTTTTTTAAACCCCACTGACAGTTTACTGACCAAATTTTAATTTTTTTAACATAATGTTCATCCTTGCTCTTCCAGTTGAAATTAAAATCACCACATATAATAATAATATAATAATATTATCAATATCCAAGTAGTTATGACTTTGTACTGTTGCCATTAGGCGAGCGGTATAATACAATGAAATTAATTTTAAACATTTTTGTAACAAATATATTTAAGCTAATCGACCAATATTCCTTATCCACAATGTTTATGAAAACAATTTTGTATTCTATAATTTCTTTTAAACATATTAACACACCAAGCGTATGTCTCGACATTTTTATTAAAAACACTACATTTTACATCTGTTGCACAGTAATTAGTTTCAAGTTTCAACTTATTAGCCTTGATATATTTAATGAATCTCATTTTTATGCTACAATAAAGAGCAGAAATAGTGACGAAACTGATCTAAGCGTCACATAACCAAGATGGCGAAATCAAAATGGTAACGGGACTTTTGCCTCGCCTGTTACAACTTACTTTGCATTCGCGGCTTATTAAGAGCTTATAAATAAAAAAAATAATTACCCACCTTGTATCGTGTTAACCTACAGGTATTTTTATTAATATGAAATGATAGCAGCTTATTGCTATTATCGGAATTAAATATAGTTGCTACTAGCTGTGATATTATTATATTTAATTAATTAACATTGTAAAATGAAGGAATATAAATATTCTCACTACCCTCTTTTTGTCTAAACTATAGTCTGTTCAAAATGTGGATAGAGTCTGGCTAAAAAATATTGTAAGAGAAAAATAATTGAAAAACTGCACTCTTGTATTATAAAATATCAAGGTATTTTATTAAATAAAAAAATATTCAATTCAATATAAAGCCCTATATTGTGATGAGTCAAATCGTAACGAGTCTCCCACTTGACACGTTTAAAATGATAAAAAATAAATTAATTATATATCAGCAATACTTTATTTATAATTATAATTAAAAATGAGACAATCAACGAGTGAATGATACATAAGCATGAAAATATGTATGAACTTATAAATTATTTACACTAAACAACTCACAACATTTTGAGCAAGCACAAATTTCCCTATCAGGTACAATAGAATGTAAAAGAGCTTATTTTTTAATAAATATTAAAATGTATGTATTAATGTATTGTGAAGCGACTTGCTCAAGTCATGACGACCGCTTTGAATACGCAAGTGTCGTCGTCAAGTAGGGCTGGCCATATAAACGACTTGATCAAGTCTGATCTTTGATCCGATGAATGGAATCTCACGTGGCGATCTGCTCTCATTAGAACTGGAACAATATTATTGATAATAGTTTTAGGTTTATATGTTTATTATGTATTTGCATACCTGGAGCAAAGTCAGTGTCGATGTGAAAAGGTGGACATTGATTGCACAAAGTCCAGGCAAGTCGGCAACATTCTGAAACATATTGCAATAATCCACCGCATCTTTCCAAGCAAGGGTATTCGTGAAGAGTTGACAACACCTGCAATTAATATTATAATCACTTGATAAGTACATTTTGATGTAGGCAATCTATGTCATGCTAAGTCTAAGTATCATGCGTATTGTTTTCATACATTGGAACGTGACCGGCGCTCCTATATTTATTTACGCTCCGAGGACCTTTTATTTTTAGAAGGTCTTTATTGATTTATAGGTCTCTTAAAAGGTATAATCGTCATTTGCTATAAAAAGGGTCTTTTTATAGCAAATGACGATTTTGAAACACAAAAAAAATTGTCACAGTATTTTATTTATTTATTTTACGCCCCAAGGAGCTTTTTGTGTGAAGGTTTTTTACACACACAACAACGTGTTATTTAATTGTTTGTCGGTGATCTTAACTATAACTAATTACACAGGTCACCGATTTAATAATCAGTATTTACCATACAGTACAGGAAATCAGAGTTAACCTGGATCGAGACGATCGATCGGGATTTTCATCGATCATATACTTCACAAATGCGCGCATATAAGTGAAAATATATCGTCGGTTAAAAAGAGAAGTGACATTTCTCAAGATTTTTATAATATGAGATTATTAGGAAAAACGATGTAAAATAAACCACAATTTTATGTGAAAAAGTATTATAAGTATTTTGAAAACATATTTTTTTATGAAGAATGATACTTTGTGCTAGAAGTGTCTTAATTTATATACATTATTGATAATTATTACATAGACTTAATCCTCATTGATGTATCACACTTATGTTTATGCAAATATCAAAGATTTGAAGAAAAATCATTTTTACATTTATAAGAAAATAAGAATATGATAATTTTGAGAAGTGTAATTTTTTTCAATCGACAAAAAGTCTATTCATATACGCACCAATACTATTAGAGAACACACTTTTGTTACATTAATATATTGAATACGACTCTAAGCTTGGCCAATACCACTTATATATTAGCAGGCCATTCAACTGAATATTTAAATACCAAGACCGCGGACCGAGTAGATGAGTTTGACAGAGACAACTCTAACTCAGACTCGTCTACTCGTTTATACTTCCAGTTGTATGGCCTGCTAATCTATCAGTGGTATCGGGTTCCTGCTGCTTTGGGTTAAATAATTACATATTGCTTGTATTTGAGAACACTACAGAGGAACAAAGGAACAGATAAAACGATAAGCCTCTAATTGGATCGAGTTTCATTATTTAATACTAAGTTATTTTGATTGAAATTGACAAGCAAAATGTTGCGTTTTTTTTATATCTTCGGATTGTCTACGTTGTGGCGCATCATGTTAAAAAAGTATATTGATTGAAGTAAATATTTTTTGACACAGGAGTATAATATTTCGTGACTGTGAAAGTAGTTCAATGTTTAGTTATTGATTGCAGGTCACAAGTGTAAGTAATATTCATATTCTAAACTCGTTGACCTCACATCTTTAAATAATGTTCTGCCAACACAAAAATTGAAAAATAAAAATAATTGACGGTTTTGTGCACTCAATTGCTTTCACTTCATACCACGCAAAAAGCCCACGCCAATGAAGATTATTTATCTGTACTTAAAACACTTTCTAATTATATCAAAGTTCACGTATTGCATACTGTTTTTGGAAGAGTAATAAAGAACTTTCCCTTAAGTTTATTGGCGCTTTAATACGTGCCTAATTAAATTAGACGAAAACCTTAATCGAAGTAAAAAAAGTATATTTTTCAATTATGGTGAAGGACCTAGTATATAATAATTATATAAAAAGAATATGATATAGGCTATATAAAATGCAATAATGCGTAATTATTTAAAAAAAATATTGGTTACAAACTTAGTATTGTATTAAGAATGAAAATTGACAAAAACTAAAACTTGTATATGGATCCTATTTTTAGAGCTTTTTCTATAAAAATATTTAAATGGATTTTTATTTTTTTCCCAATCTTTCTATAATTTAATAATAGTTCATGTCAAATATAAATAAAACATTCTCATGTTAGTTATAGGTAAAAAAATATGTACTCACAAGTCTATTTCCAAAGATGTATTGTTCTATCAATCATTGTAAAAACTTATACATAATAAAGAATATTATTTGTTTGCTTGTATTTATTACTATTAATTCATTAAAAAATCTAAAATGTTTCTGTGTCAAATATATTCATTAGAAAAATAGCCCCTTTTGAGTCTAACCTACTTTGTAATTTATTAACAATGTATTTATTTACCGACAATTAATTTGCTTATATTCTCATTAACATAGTTTACCATATAATCAAATCTCGGCCAAGAGGATGGAAAAATAGATTTTCAATTGCTGAGAATTGTAGAGCACTGCGCGGCATACATTTTTATTACACATAATGCTTTATTATGTGGTAAAATGTAGTATTCTATTTGAATTTTCGGATATTTGCATTCAAATTTATATTTTGTCCCATGAATATAATAATTGTAGATGTAATAATATAATGTTTTATGTAAATATCAGAGAGTTGAAATAAAATAATACAATAATCGCAGAGCTCGAATACGTCAAAGCACTACATTACACCCATTTGGACTAGGTTTGCATATACTATATATTTTTTTAATTACTTCATTGCGTGTATTCATCATCGCAAACGAGCGTACATTTTTCATTAGCGAGAGAGAATAGCGAAAATGTAAAAAAAGGTCAAGTAATTAACAACGATGACTCGACTCGATTAGTGTGTGAGAAAGTGTAGAATATTTTTAAAAAATTCACCTGATTGGCAACCTGTCTTTCTGCTTCTCCCAGTGGATAAATATCCACCGATGTGGACAAAGCATTTTTCAAAGCTGCGTCTAGTTGAAGAGTGGCTGAGCATTTTGAACCTTCAACTAGACCGAGGCTCTTTTTGATCTCTGATATTTTGCGATCTCTCAGACATTGGCAAGATCTAAATGCTAGCTGGAAATTAAATAATCGTTAGTTTATAATCAAAATTGTTATTCCAATTGGTTAATTAATGCTTACCACAATGACAGAGAAGAGTATTTTAGTCTTGAGCTGATGAGCGTGTTGCAGTGGAGGAAGAGCATCCAAAGCATCGAGTGTATCAACACGGGACTTGTTGAAAAGTTGTCCAAATCTTGTGATCAGCTCAGTCCTGGGAACAAAATATAGTATATGGTAAAAATTACCGGAAGATCACCTAGTAAAGTTATGATTTTCTAGGTGTGCGGTGCTCTCAGCGTACAACGTAAAAACGATGGTAAAGTTTGCCTGTACGTGTAAATGAACTCAAAAAAAAAATCCATCAGGCTTTAGAGAAAAATACTATAAAAAAGCAACATTTCTACCGTCTTTATGATGTGCGTTGTCGGCACCGCTCGCCTAGGAAACCAAGCTTAATGTAATGATTTCCACCTATCAATTTGGGCCGTATTCAATGTAATCATTTAATGAGAGTGTGTGTGTGCACCAATAATACCAAAATCTAGTCTATTTGTACACATACTATCTAGCAAGACTCACTAAAATACTCTTATTACCATTATTAACCAGCGTAATAGCTCAGGGAATAAGACGAGTGGCTACAAATACTGTGGTCATGGGTTCAATTCCCGCTCAAATCAACATTTCGGAAATAATATTAAAAAAGTCTTGATCCAGGTTTACTCATATTTCCTGTATTGTAAGGTAAATACTGATTATTAAGTCGGTGACCTGTGTAATTAGTTATAGTTAAGATCAACGACAGATAATTAACACGTTGTTGTGTAAAAAAAACCTCTCAAAAAGCTCCATTAGAGATGTAGGTTATCTGGTATTCCAGAAAACTGCTTTCTTTTGTTTAATAAAAGAAAACAAATATATTTTTAATACGGCTCCATATTCCGAAAATGACCAAAGTGGCCTAACTAACCCCTTACGCTTGGGTTTCCTAGGCGTACGTTGTGTCGCCGTAAGCGCACACCATATTATTATATATTAGAATTGCTTTGATATATTGTTGATAAACCGTCTTAGGGTCAGTTTCTTCAAGTGGTGTTAAATCGCATGCTACGTGGCAAAAGATTGTACAAATATTCCGTTCTTAAGTCCATTTTAAAGCTATTGCCGAAGTGTAATTTGAAGAAACTTGGCCTTAGGAAACCCAAGTTTATGGGGTTGGTGAAGCCAGCTTGACCATTACAAGAATATGAATCCTTTAGATCTAGTTCGCTATTTGATAATAGCGGCGCAATCTCGGAATCCTTCTTAACACACCACACACAACACAAGGTGGCTAAATTAAGAGCTGATAATTGTATTTACCTGAAAGAATCGACTTCGTTGCCTGAAGAAGCGTCAGGGTCTGAATGATATCCATCACTGCAGCAGGAAAGTGCTAGAGGAGAGCTTGGAGGAGGCAGTGATGTGTTGCTTTGTGCTGGAATCAAGCTCAATACTGTACTACATCCTCGAGAGAAGCTCATCAGAAGACCAGCTGCAGCTCTGTTAAACAATTATTAAGAGGTAAGGGTTAATTGAGTTTTAACAAAACTATATAATATACATTGTGCTCATCAATATTAAGACCAAAAATAATAAAAAGTTGTAAAAAAGCACATATTAGTGCCGCCACACACATGGTGAGTGCTCGTTGGTGCTTCTTGTATCTCCACCAATCATAGAAATGTTAACAAACACGGCACCAATCAGCGTCAAGCGCTCGTTCTCTCATTGGCGGAAGATACGTAAACGAGCATTAAAGAGCATTCATCTGTCTGTGCCGCATCTTAGAATATTTTATTTGTAGAACCGGATTATTGTTTTTTAACGTGATCAATGAGAACCGTTCGCGGTATAGCTTTAATTCAATCAGTGTCAAGGGCTTGTTCTTTCATTAAGGAGCATAAAAGATCACAAACAAGCATTCATATCTGTTACCGCCGATAAGAATGCCAGACAACTGGATGTATAAATATCAATCAATATGGCGGACCTAGCAGATGAGTCTGAGAGAAGCATCTTTACATCATTCAAATGCCAATAGGTTTGAACGTGTTAGTCTTAAAAAAATAGCTTTATTTGTTTATTAATGATTAAACTAATTCCTTTACATTAGTATTACATAAAAATATATAATATTACGAAAATAAGTAAGAATGGTAAATTTTGTTAGGCACTTTTATTGTCTGGCCGTATAATATCGGTGGTATCGGTCACAACTTTAATATCATCATCTTATTTATAAATAAAGTCAAAATATTATACATCTCCAGTTATTATACAACAAATTTAATATATGCTGAAGGAATTAGAATCCTGGACAAATTTCATAACTATTTCAATTTTAATAAAAATGTATCTGTTTCAGTATCCTTAGCAATTTTTCACACTTAATAATAATTGACTGACATATTTTTTTTAAGTGTGTAAGTATATGAAACAAGCTTGACATTCAATAATTTAACTTGGAGTTTAGTTGTATTAGGTTATTTAAAAAGGTGTCTCTAATCGTTTTATATTAATGTGTAAGTAATAGAAGTGTGCCTTGTTAGTCCATAAATGGTTTGTGAAACCTGTTTGTTGTAATGGCGATTGAAAAAGTGCGATATCGAGGCAACGGGTGAAAAGTGAAAACAGGTCGATTTGAAACTATAATAATAATGGTGTTTTACAAAAAAAGCGCAATTCACATGTGCGCTATGTCTTATTATTATACAGATTAGTATCGCATCTTTGATCATACAATATTTAGCGGAAAGTGAAAACTCGTGGGAAATAACTATCAGCCATTGTTTCTAGCATCTCGTCTCCCCATTGTTCATAATATCCTATACTCGATATAAGAAACAATGGAATCTCATTGAGACAACATCGAAATATGTATTTTAATATAATCACACATCAATAACGACCGCCTTATTAGTTCAATTATTCCTCGGATACCAAATGTGTAATTAGTTTGTGGTGTTCAATTTATTTGCTGTGGTTTAAATTGGCGTGGAGTTTTCATTTAGTTGAGTTTTCCCGTAAAGGAAAATCACATAAGAACGTCGCGTACCGTTCACGCAGCAGCCATGCATCAGTCATGTACCGGTCACGTATCAAAAACGTACTGATTGAATAACCCGTCGGCCAGCTCTATTCGTATACGCACCAATACTAGCACTCACTAACACACTCTTATTACACTATTATAATGAATACGGCCGTAAGTGTTGTAAAGTTTTTTTTTGGCAGCACGATATTCTCCCCTCAGCACTGATACGTGACCGGTACGTGACGTTTTAATGTGAATTGACCCCAAGACTCAATGAGAATATTTTAAGAGGTGTTAGTGTATCACAAAAATATTACAAATATAATTTAAAAAAACCATCATAATAAATTAATAAACAATTATTAAATTATTATTTATTCAAATTCAGGGAAATTAATGTATTTTTCTTTTATTCTTGCGATACCTTATCTCCTGTGAAAATATTCTCAATAATTAAAAGTACACTCGGTATAATATAAAAAAATAGATTCGTATTGTAAGTATTTTATTGAATTTATTATTTATTTAATATAATATCAAATCAATTAATCAAATTCTTATTAGTAAGTTGTTTTTGGTTGCTATCCTTATATATACTTTATTCCTTATGTTTGTAGAGCAAATGACAAATTTTATATACATCCAGGTTGTAGATTACCAATTGCAGAAATTTGCACTAAATTATTGTGTCTCTATGAGTGTATAAAGTTTAACATTTGCTCTACAAACAAAAAAAAACTTCTATAGCGGTTTGAATGAAAACCTTACAAATATAGTTTTAATTTACTCATAAGGGATCCTTTTAAACCTAATTTGTCAAATTTAATTATAAAAATATTGTAAATGTGTATTTGGGAGCTTTTCGATTGTAACCTGTGAAATATTTATGACTGTAAGATAAAATCTAGTGCAGTTATATAAGTGAAAGTCCAAAGAGTGTTTGATTTGATTTTCTTCCGAGAGTTTTCTCTTAAATAACAGTACAGAAAGATTTATTAGACTTCATAATGATAGTTAATAATTTGGAATGATTTCTAAACAACATAAAATTTGAAGGTTGCATTGCAAAAGATACTTCACAAGATAGTTTTTATTGTACTTTGCAGATTGTTCACACTCGTTAAGCACGTTACTATATTTTCACAATCATCACATTATTATGCGTGGTTACCACAGAGTTTTGATAAAATTTTATTTTTATTTTGTTAAGATCTTCACCACTGTTTTCAAGGCCCTGAATTTGTGTTAATTAGAAAATGTTTCACGGCATTGTGAGCATGTTGTAATATTTTTTAAGACAACTGCTATTTTTGAGTCATAAATAATCTAGTAATCGATAGAATGAACAGTTAAAGCAAATACATCCAACATAATAGATGACGAGTGTTGAATAAATAAAGCAAATATACGGATTCTGCATTTCCGTTATACAAGCTTATTTTAAATGAAATGTCATACTACTGTTAAAAAAAGTATCGATACGCTTTAGATTCTCTGTAGCAATCGTAGTCCTAATATTATTAACAATTAAACCAATTCATAATCCAATAAAACCATATTTATCAATTCATATTAACAAAGCAAAAAAAAAAAATTAATGTGTACTTTCAAAACAAAAAAAAACAATGAGTTTAACCAGAACAATTCGTCGTTAAGTAGTTGTATTAATAATAAATTGTGTTTCCGTTGGTTTTCTCTACTCTAATTGGTGTATACTTTTGTTGTAATTGACCCTTTATCTACCTTATTTATTTCCTTTTATACTTTATTTTTATTTTAGAGATTTAAAGATTGAAAGAAACACGCACGTGAAAGTATAGGTGTAATAAAATAGTTTTTTTAAACAAAACTTTAATAGAAATGGTTTTACAAACGTTTAAAACTCCATTTTAGTATTTGTAACGAATAAGTGCTTGTTAATAAATACAGTTAGAGATTGGATTGAATAAAATGTAATTTTTATATAATTAATACCGTTATTTATACACGCATCTATCTGTAATAAAATTTAAAATATACCAGTAAAAACTGACAATATTAACAAAACCAAATATTAACAAACAAATATTAACAAATCCATTTTGTCAAATTTTACAAGAGAGACAAAAACCTTTTTACCCGTATATTTATTAAAGATTAAATTTCTTTTACGAAACCTAAAGGTGTAAAATGGAGTTTTGTTTAATTACTGTGTTTCATTAGATGGCATTAAAAAGAACTTGACTTGATATGAATTAAATGAGAATATTTTAAGGGGTGTTAGTGTATATATAAATATGAAAGAAAAATATTGATTACGTATTTAAAAGGCACAATACATATGCAAAAGTCGATTCCAAAAGCACTAATTTTATTTTTCCTATCCTACCACCCCCTAAAATATTCTCAGTTATTTCAAGTCAAGCCTGTATAATAATAAACATTAAATTAAAACAAGGGTAGGTACGAAAAGTAAATAAAAAAATATTCATAATATAAATGTTAACCTACTCTTTTGTTTGTTTATTTTTTATTAATAATAAAAGTATTTTTTAATAGTCTCGCGATATCCTACCACCCCCTAAAATATTCTCACTTAATTCTAGTTTACCCTGTATATGTTGGTTTATCTTAAATCTAGTATTTTTATATATAATTAATAAATTTAATGAACTGCTCGGAAATTGCAGGTTAGAGTGCGTATTTAAAAAAGTATCAGTAACACAAATTGACAATTAGTATTGTTAAAGCACAAAACTGTATTTGGAATACGTGTGAACTAGTTTTTGTAATTATCCGAATTCTCACCTTTCGTGTGGAATAATTTTAGCCTTTGAAATGGGTTTGTTTAAATAATATAGTATGATAATACCTGTCGTCTATATTGTCGAGTGCTGGATCCAATCTCTTGATCTGGTCGACACACATGAGGACTTCCTTGTCGTTCTGTACCCTGGATGACAGTTGAGCTATCAGGCCTGGAAGCTGTTGAAGAAGTGGCTTGTCCACCAGGGTTAATACTGTTTTATTATCTATCAGCCTTTGCTGGATATCTGATCTTGTAGTGGCAAGAAGTCTCTGGTGGGATGAACAAGCCGGGTCTTGATTCAGCGTCACGTTAGACTGGAAAATAATCATTAAATACATCAATATGCTAACAGGACTAAATAAGGTTAATAGCTCAAGACGCGTAGCTACAAATACTGGGTTCAAAGTCAAAATTTGTTACAAATATTACGACAGGGAGATCGGGAATAATATTATTAAAATCCCGATCGATCGTCTTGATCCAGATTTGCTGTATTGTAAGGTAAATACTGATTATTAAGCCGGTGACCTGTGTAACTAGTAATAGTTAAGATCACCGACAGAAAATTAATTAACACGTTGTTGTGTCTTTTTAACAAATTTGTAAACAACCTCTCAAAAAAGTAGTTTAAAATTGAATGAAAGCAGCTTATTTTTAATAGCTGAAATAAATATAGTTCCCTTCAAGAGGTGACTGTGAAATTAGTTAATGTGTTATTTATCTATCAAAAAATGTGATATATTTGTGAAGACTCAATAGTCTATAAATTAATAAAATCAGCTGCAAAATTTATAAGAACCCTCTCAAAAAAACCTTTAAATTAATCAGCTTTTTATCATAAAAACTGAATTTTAAAATTAGCATAGCTAAAATTAAAATAAATAAATAAATATAAAATCAATGGTAAACTATTTTTACAACAACAAAAAAATCTCTTTTATAAAATGGGAATGGACATTCAGGCATATTAAGTATTTTTTCATGATATCTTTACAAATAAGTTAATAAATTACTGTTGTTTTTATTTTATTATATTATTTTTATAATTTTTTACTACATTACATTTATTATTTATCATTTTTACTCTTATACAATTGTTTAATTGTTAAATTTAAGACCTAGGGAAGAGATGTGAAAAAGCCAGCTATTTTTATGTAATTATCTTAATTAATTAATTTGGTTGTACGTGTGATGCTAAATTAAAATCATTTAAAAATAGGGAAAATATTAGATTTATTGTGAAAAAATCATAAATATATTGTATTTATTAATTAATTAGATTTGATCTCAGATTTAAAATCCCGCTTGAATAAAAATATATTTAATTAATGAAATAAATGTCGTGTTTTTTGCTAAGTAGAATTTAAAACTTGTCGCTGATGAGTTAATTTGTTATTAAAACTTCGTATATAATTACAGTAGCTATGTAAGTTCAATTAGCCCTAAATATACATAAATGTGTCAAATTAATATGAAAATATGATTGTTTAGATGAAATCATAAGTCAAACTTACCAATTCATCAAGTTTATGAACCGCAGTCTTGTAAGTGTCGATATGTTTCTGTAGTTGATTCTTTAGAGCGACGTGAAGCGAGATGAGTTCCCCATTAATATCAGCGGTTAATCCATGAGTTCCAAGACCTGTTAAATTAATATGTGGGAATGCAATTAATGGTTTATTTAATAAACATTACGGTTCGATACTTCTAGAAAGGTTTAGAAGCACTGTGATATATTATGATATATTACCTTGTACAGCTTTATCTAGTTCTCTTCGCCTGGCCAGGAGCAAATCTCTTAATGGTGGATGCCACAAAGCCAGGAAGTGTGCCAATCCTCCACATCTCTGTCTTAATCCAGCTTCCTGCTGTCTGCTGAACATCCTGACAAGTCTCCAGGCCACCACTTCTGGATGAACTTCTGGACGAGGCACTACTTCCACAGCGCATAATCTGTAAATCAAACAATAACAAAATAGTCATTATTCCCTTTGCACACTTCACTGGACACAAATAATTATCAAGCTTCTTGTCTGCATTACAATTCTACAAAACCGCACTTAAAAATATAAGATATTTTATTCGTATTGTTCAAATACTTTTATGATATGGTAACACCAGCATAATAGCTCAGGGGATAAGACGCATGACTTCAAATACTGTGGTCATAGGTTCAAGTTGATCGGGAATAATATTAATTTAATCCCGTTCGATCGTCTTGATCCAGGTTTACTCTGATTTCCTGTATCGTAAGGTAAATACTGATTATTAAGTCGGTGACCTGTGTAACTAGTAATAGTTAAGATCACCGACAGACAATTAATTAACATGTTGTTGTGTCTAAAAAAGCCTCTCAAAAAAATCTGTGGGTTCTCTGGTATACTGAAAAAGAACTGTTTTCTGTTAATAAATAAAATTAAAAAATATATTTAAAATGGCCTGAATATAAAAACATCTATTTAACAAAACTATATCCTAATTAAATACGTTAATTTTATAATTATTTATAATTTGTCCATCTGGTCCAAATTTCAAATTTTTTTTACTAAAAATAGGCTTTCATAATTGACATTGTCAAAACCAGAGGGGATTTTTTTATTAAATCAGAATTTAGTTTCCATCAATTTTCGGTATGAAGTCATAAGGTTTCCTTTATGTAATAAATTAACTCTGCGGCAATAAAAGTTCTAATTAATAATGTCACAATCATATATACGACCATAATCAATTTTTGAATTAAAATCGTTTTAACAATTTTCATTACGTTTATTAAAAGAAAGAAGGGACAATAAATTTAGGGTTTGCACAGGGGACTGAAATCTATGCTACGCCACTGGTATCCAATACACAATAACACATTAAAAAAATATTTAAAAAGAATAATTAAAAAAAAATAACAGATTATTTATGTTTTTATTCAAGAATTGTGTTCAAATTACGATAGTATATATAATTGGAGCAAAATACTAGTTTCATTTCACCATTCGATGTCTGATTTTATAGACTTTTTATTGCGAAATTCTTCAGTACTTTCAGAAGCCGCAGAAAAATGTCCATTTACACTTTCGCTCCGATAGACCGGTGAAAATTACCGGAAAAACGTCATTTAAATACCAACATCACATACAATTTAAAAACCAATATCCGACCGATGCTTTCTTTCTTTACCCAGTGCAATAAAAATACGCCGTCATTGCAGAATTGGGATGATTTAATCATTTGATACTAGAGTTGCGTGTATACTTGTTATTAAGATGTTACTGTTATACATAATTACATCGGATTGTATTGTAAGAATAATGATTGTCTAAGCAAAGTGCTATTAAATTCAACGACTATATACTAACTGTGCATGAATACATACCATATTATATAAAAATATCCACTTTGAGCTTTAATACAAAAAATAGACTAACCCTAATATGTTCGATATTATTATTATTGAATGTAATTCCCAAGATATCGTAGATTAATTATCAAACATAGGCTATGTGGATTCTATAACCTGTTTTGGAGTATTAGAGCAGTACAACGATTATTTTATTATTTAATAATTGTATAATGATATACATTAAAATCCCAAAGATAATTAATTTAATTAATGTTATTAGATTGTTCGGTTACTACCCTTTAATAAAAATTGAATAATACAATTTACCAAATATTAATGCAAAATTGTACATATGTATGTAAATATGTACATACATATATACATGATGGACTTTTTATATTTTTAATTAAACAAGAATTAAAAATATTAAAATTGTTTCTTTGAATTGAATTCCCATCTTGAAAAAAGCTGTTTATGTGAAGTACTCAGTAGTGAGTTCGTGTGTATATTGTGTATTATTAATTATGTTTCTAATTTTTATTCAATAATAAAAAAATATACCCTACAACCCCTTAAAATATTCTCTGTTACTTCAAGTCTATCCTGTATAAGGTGATTTTAGTTGAAATTAAAATATTTTAAGTGAAGGGTAATATTATAAAAAAAAAATTGACATATCAGAGAAGGATCCAAATCTGCTAGTTTTTTGCTAAATTTTAATAAAAGTTTGACGTTCTCCTTAATGTAGCCGCCAAAGGGGACTGACTGTTTGAATTCGTTTATTTCTGTAAACATTTCGGCGGACCATGGTTCTAACATCCTTTCAGCAAATGACGATTTTGAAACACAAAAAAAATTGTCACAGTATTTTATTTATTTATTTTACGCCCCAAGGAGCTTTTTGTGTGAAGGTTTTTTACACACACAACAACGTGTTAATTAATTGTCTGTCGGTGATCTTAACTATTAATAGTTACACAGGTCACCGACTTAATAATCAGTATTTACCTTACAATACAGGAAATCAGAGTAAACCTGGATCAAGACAGTCGAACAAGGATTAAAGAGTCATGTATTGTTCCCGATCGGCTTGAACCTATGACCGCAGTGTTTGAAGTCATGCGTCTTGTCTGAGGCTATTGTGCTGGTGTTGCCGTAACTCTTAAGTATTTGAACAATACGAATAAAATATCTTATATTTTTAAGTGCGGTTTTGTAGAATTGTAATGCAGACAAGAAGCTTGATAATTATTTGTGTCCAGTGAAGTGTGCAAAGGGAATAATGACTATTTTTGTTATTGTTTGATTTACAGATTATGCGCTGTGGAAGTAGTGCCTCGTCCAGAAGTTCATCCAGAAGTGGTGGCCTGGAGACTTGTCAGGATGTTCAGCAGACAGCAGGAAGCTGGATTAAGACAAAGATGTGGAGGATTGGCACACTTCCTGGCTTTGTGGCATCCACCATTAAGAGATTTGCTCCTGGCCAGGCGAAGAGAACTAGATAAAGCTGTACAAGGTAATATATCATAATATATCACAGTGCTTCTAAACCTTTCTAGAAGTATCGAACCGTAATGTTTATTAAATAAACCATTAATTGCATTCCCACATATTAATTTAACAGGTCTTGGAACTCATGGATTAACCGCTGATATTAATGGGGAACTCATCTCGCTTCACGTCGCTCTAAAGAATCAACTACAGAAACATATCGACACTTACAAGACTGCGGTTCATAAACTTGATGAATTGGTAAGTTTGACTTATGATTTCATCTAAACAATCATATTTTCATATTAATTTGACACATTTATGTATATTTAGGGCTAATTGAACTTACATAGCTACTGTAATTATATACGAAGTTTTAATAACAAATTAACTCATCAGCGACAAGTTTTAAATTCTACTTAGCAAAAAACACGACATTTATTTCATTAATTAAATATATTTTTATTCAAGCGGGATTTTAAATCTGAGATCAAATCTAATTAATTAATAAATACAATATATTTATGATTTTTTCACAATAAATCTAATATTTTCCCTATTTTTAAATGATTTTAATTTAGCATCACACGTACAACCAAATTAATTAATTAAGATAATTACATAAAAATAGCTGGCTTTTTCACATCTCTTCCCTAGGTCTTAAATTTAACAATTAAACAATTGTATAAGAGTAAAAATGATAAATAATAAATGTAATGTAGTAAAAAATTATAAAAATAATATAATAAAATAAAAACAACAGTAATTTATTAACTTATTTGTAAAGATATCATGAAAAAATACTTAATATGCCTGAATGTCCATTCCCATTTTATAAAAGAGATTTTTTTGTTGTTGTAAAAATAGTTTACCATTGATTTTATATTTATTTATTTATTTTAATTTTAGCTATGCTAATTTTAAAATTCAGTTTTTATGATAAAAAGCTGATTAATTTAAAGGTTTTTTTGAGAGGGTTCTTATAAATTTTGCAGCTGATTTTATTAATTTATAGACTATTGAGTCTTCACAAATATATCACATTTTTTGATAGATAAATAACACATTAACTAATTTCACAGTCACCTCTTGAAGGGAACTATATTTATTTCAGCTATTAAAAATAAGCTGCTTTCATTCAATTTTAAACTACTTTTTTGAGAGGTTGTTTACAAATTTGTTAAAAAGACACAACAACGTGTTAATTAATTTTCTGTCGGTGATCTTAAC